>CATQJF010000046.1:0-76189 GCA_958299015.1 Tetanocera ferruginea | reverse complement strand
TGAATGAAATGAATGAAATGATGAAATGAATGAAATGAATGAAATGAATGAAATGAATGAAAATGAATGAAATGAATGAAATGAATGAAATGAATGAAATGAATGAAATGAATGAAATGAATGAAATGAATGAAATGAATGAAAATGAATGAAATGAATGAAATGAATGAAATGAATGAAATGAATTGAAATGAATGAAATGAATGAAATGAATGAAATGAATGAAATGAATGATATGAATGAAATGAATGAAATGAATGAAATGAATGAAATGAATGAAATGAATGAAATGAATGAAATGAATGAAATGAATGAAATGAATGAAATGAATGAAATGAATGAAATGAATGAAATGAATGAAATGAATGAAATGAATGAAATGAATGAAATGAATGAAATGAATGAAATGAATGAAATGAATGAAATGAATGAAATGAATGAAATGAATGAAATGAATGAATGAATGAAATGAATGAAATGAATGAAATGAATGAAATGAATGAATGAATGAAATGATGAAATGAATGAAATGAATGAATGATGAAATGAATGAAATGAATGAAATGAATGAAATGAATGAATGAATGAATGAAATGAATGAAATGAATGAAATGAATGAAATGAATGAAATGAATGAAATGAATGAAATGAATGAAATGAATGAAATGAATGAAATGAATGAAATGAATGAAATGAATGAAATGATGAATGAATGAAATGAATGAAATGAATGAAATGAATGAAATGAATGAAATGAATGAAATGAATGAAATGAATGAAATGAATGAAATGAATGAAATGAATGAAATGAATGAAATGAATGAAATGAATGAAATGAATGAAATGAATGAAATGAATGAAATGAATGAAATGAATGAAATGAATGAAATGAATGAAATGAATGAAATGAATGAAATGAATGAAATGAATGAAATGAATGAAATGAATGAAATGAATGAATGAATGAAATGAATGAAATGAATGAAATGAATGAAATGAATGAAATGAATGAAATGAATGAATGAATGAATGAATGAAATGAATGAAATGAATGAAATGAATGAAATGAATGAAATGAATGAAATGAATGAAATGAATGAAATGAATGAATGAATGAAATGAATGAAATGAATGAAATGAATGAAATGAATGAAATGAATGAAATGAATGAAATGAATGAAATGAATGAAATGAATGAAATGAATGAAATGAATGAAATGAATGAAATGAATGAAATGAATGAAATGAATGAAATGAATGAATGAATGAAATGAATGAAATGATGAAATGAATGAAATGAATGAAATGAATGAAATGAATGAAATAATGAAATGAATGAAATTAATGAAATTAATGAAATTAATGAAATTAATGAAATTAATGAAATTAATGAAATTAATGAAATTAATGAAATTAATGAAATTAATGAAAATAATGAAATTAATGAAATGAATGAAATGAATGAAATGAATGAAATGAATGAAATGAATGAAATGAATGAAATGAATGAAATGAATGAAATGAATGAAATGAATGAAATGAATGAAATGAATGAAATGAATGAAATGAATGAAATGAATGAAATGAATGAAATGAATGAAATGAATGAAATGAATGAAATGAATGAAATGAATGAAATGAATGAAATGAATGAAATGAATGAAATGAATGAATGAATGAAATGAATGAAATGAATGAAATGAATGAAATGAATGAAATGAATGAAATGAATGATGATGAAATGAATGAAATGAATGAAATGAATGAAATGATGAAATGAATGAAATGAATGAAAATGAATGAAATGAATGAAATGAATGAAATGAATGAAATGAATGAAATGAATGAAATGAATGAATGAATGAAATGAATGAAGAATGAATGAAATGAATGAAATGAATGAAATGAATGAAATGAATGAATGAATGAATGAATGAAATGAATGAAATGAATGAAATGAATGAAATGAATGAAATGAATGAAATGAATGAAATGAATGAATGAATGAAATGAATGAAATGAATGAAATGAATGAAATGAATGAAATGAATGAAATGAATGAAATGAATGAAATGAATGAAATGAATGAAATGAATGAAATGAATGAAATGAATGAAATGAATGAAATGAATGAAATGAATGAAATGAATGAAATGAATGAAATGAATGAAATGAATGAAATGAATGAATATGAATGAAATGAATGAAATGAATGAAATGAATGAAATGAATGAAATGAATGAAATGAATGAAATGAATGAAATGAATGAAATGAATGAAATGAATGAAATGAATGAAATGAATGAAATGAATGAAATGATGAAATGAATGAAATGAATGAAATGAATGAAATGAATGAAATGAATGAAATGAATGAAATGAATGAATGAATGAAATGAATGAAATGAAATTAATGAAATGAATGAAATTAATGAAATTCAATGAAATTAATGAAATTAATGAAATTAATGAAATTAATGAATTAATGAAATTAATGAAATTAATGAAATTAATGAAATTAATGAATTAATGAAATTAATGAAATTAATGAAATTAATGAAATTAATGAAATTAATGAAATTAATGAAATTAATGAAATTAATGAAATTAATGAAATTAATGAAATTAATGAAATTAATGAAATTAATGAAATTAATGAAATTAATGAATTAATGAAATTAATGAAATTAATGAAATTAATGAAATGAATGAAATGAATGAAATAATGAAATGAATGAAATGAATGAAATGAATGAAATGATGAATGAATGAAATGAATGAAATGAATGAAATGAATGAAATGAATGAAATGAATGAAATGAATGAAATGAATGAAATGAATGAAATGAATGAAATGAATGAAATGAATGAAATGAATGAAATGAATGAAATGAATGAAATGAATGAAATGAATGAAATGAATGAAATGAATGAAATGAATGAAATGAATGAAATGAATGAAATGAATGAAATGAATGAAATGAATGAAATGAATGAATGAATGAAATGAATGAAATGAATGAAATGAATGAAATGAATGAATGATATGAATGAAATGAATGAAATGAATGAAATGAATGAAATGAATGAAATGAATGAAATGAATGAAATGAATGAAATGAATGAAATGAATGAAATGAATGAAATGAATGAATGAATGAAATGAATGAAATGAATGAAATGAATGAAATGATGAATGAATGATATGAATGAAATGAATGAAATGAATGAAATGAATGAAATGAATGAAATGAATGAAATGAATGAAATGAATGAAATGAATGAAATGAATGAAATGAATGAAATGAATGAAATGAATGAAATGAATGAAATGAATGAAATGAATGAAATGAATGAAATGAATGAAATGAATGAAATGAATGAAATGAATGAAATGAATGAAATGAATGAAATGAATGAAATGAATGAAATGAATGAAATGAATGAAATGAATGAAATGAATGAAATGAATGAATGAATGAAATGAATGAAATGAATGAAATGAATGAAATGAATGAAATGAATGAAATGAATGAAATGAATGAAATGAATGAAATGAATGAAATGAATGAAATGAATGAAATGAATGAAATGAATGAAATGAATGAATGAATGAATGAATGAAATGAATGAAATGAATGAATGAATGAAATGAATGAATGAATGAAATGAATGAAATGAATGAATGAATGAAATGAATGAAATGAATGAAATGAATGAAATGAATGAAATGAATGAAATGAATGAAATGAATGAAATGAATGAAATGATATGAAATGAATGAATGAATGAAATGAATGAAATGAATGAAATGAATGAAATGAATGAAATGAATGAAATGAATGAAATGAATGAAATGAATGAAATGAATGAAATGAATGAAATGAATGAAATGAATGAAATGAATGAAATGAATGAAATGAATGAAATGAATGAATGAAATGAATGAAATGAATGAAATGAATGAAATGAATGAAATGAATGAAATGAATGAAATGAATGAAATGAATGAAATGAATGAAATGAATGAAATGAATGAAATGAATGAAATGAATGAAATGAATGAAATGAATGAAATGAATGAAATGAATGAAATGAATGAAATGAATGAAATGAATGAAATGAATGAAATGAATGAAATGAATGAAATGAATGAAATGAATGAAATGAATGAAATGAATGAAATGAATGAAATGAATGAAATGAATGAAATGAATGAAATGAATGAAATGAATGAAATGAATGAAATGAATGAAATGAATGAAATGAATGAAATGAATGAAATGAATGAAATGAATGAAATGAATGAAATGAATGAAATGAATGAAATGAATGAAATGAATGAAATGAATGAAATGAATGAAATGAATGAAATGAATGAAATGAATGAAATGAATGAAATGAATGAAATGAATGAAATGAATGAAATGAATGAAATGAATGAAATGAATGAATGAATGAATGAATGAATGAAATGAATGAAATGAATGAAATGAATGAAATGAATGAAATGAATGAAATGAATGAAATGAATGAATGAATGAAATGAATGAAATGAATGAAATGAATGAAATGAATGAAATGAATGAAATGAATGAAATGAATGAAATGAATGAAATGAATGAAATGAATGAAATGAATGAAATGAATGAAATGAATGAAATGAATGAAATGAATGAATGAATGAATGATGAATGAATGAAATGAATGAATGAATGAAATGAATGAAATGAATGAAATGAATGAAATGAATGAAATGAATGAAATGATGAAATGAATGAAATGAATGAAATGAATGAAATGAATGAAATGAATGAAATGAATGAAATGAATGAAATGAATGAAATGAATGAAATGAATGAAATGAATGAAATGAATGAAATGAATGAAATGAATGAAATGAATGAAATGAATGAAATGAATGAAATGAATGAAATGAATGAAATGAATGAAATGAATGAAATGAATGAAATGAATGAAATGAATGAAATGAATGAAATGAATGAAATGAATGAAATGAATGAAATGAATGAAATGAATGAAATGAATGAAATGAATGAAATGAATGAAATGAATGAAATGAATGAAATGAATGAAATGAATGAAATGAATGAATGAATGAAATGAATGAAATGAATGAAATGAATGAAATGAATGAAATGAATGAAATGAATGAAATGAATGAAATGAATGAAATGAATGAAATGAATGAAATGAATGAAATGAATGAAATGAATGAAATGAATGAAATGAATGAAATGAATGAAATGAATGAAATGAATGAAATGAATGAAATGAATGAAATGAATGAAATGAATGAAATGAATGAAATGAATGAAATGAATGAAATGAATGAAATGAATGAAATGAATGAAATGAATGAAATGAATGAAATGAATGAAATGAATGAAATGAATGAAATGAATGAAATGAATGAAATGAATGAAATGAATGAAATGAATGAAATGAATGAAATGAATGAAATGAATGAAATGAATGAAATGAATGAAATGAATGAAATGAATGAAATGAATGAAATGAATGAAATGAATGAAATGAATGAAATGAATGAAATGAATGAAATGAATGAAACAGAGGCGTTCCTAGGGGGGGGCGGAGGGGGCGGTCCGCCCCGGGTACCACCATTTTAGGGGTGACACCATTTCGATATTTTTTTTATTTCTCAAACAATCAAAAAAGTGAAAAAATACCTAACGCTAAAAACAGTGTGTCTCATTTTTTTAATAGCTCTTTTAAAATTTCAAATTCTGCTTGCAAGTCGAAACAATGAGAAGAAAACATGGTGGAAACGTTTTCAAAGCTAAAATTAATTCAAACTTATTCAAGGTCTTCCAAGGGAGAGGCAAGAGTTTCCGATCTTGCTATTTTATCCATTGAAAACGAGCTTCCAAGTAATATTGATTTCGATGAGGTTATTTCGAAAGTTATTTATTTGTTAAGCCTACAGTGCATCGAAATGGTACAAGAATAGAAAAAATGTTAGACTATAACAAAAAAAAAAAGAAGGTTATTGGATTTTAGCAAAACTTTTCTGTAATTTTATTTAAAGTATTTATTTTTTATTTTAAAAGTATTATTTGCACTTTTTTATAAACAAGAAAGATTTGCAAATTTAAAAAGTGATTTTTTACAAAAAAATGTAAATTTTGAACAGAAAAATATTAAAAATTTATCAAATTTCAGAATTGAATTAAGAAAAAAATTCTTCGATTTTAGCGACTCTTTTTCGTAATTTGATTTGAAGTATTGACTTTTTATTTCCAAAATTTTATCTACACCTTTTTATAAACAAAAAGTTATCCAGGTTTAATAAAGTGACTTTTTGTGAAAACTTATAATTTTTGCATAGAAATATAATTTAGCAAAGTTCAAAAGGGAATTACAAAAAAAAAAGGATTCTTTAATTTTGTAGTGAATCTCACGAAGAAGTTATGGTGATGAAAGGCAGTAGTGATATGAGTGATAAAAAAAAGTTGCCATATTTATTTTTCTATTATAAATAACATAAATGTGGCTTAAATTGGATTTTTTAAAAACAAATAATATAGGTGCAAGAGTGGTACCCTTAAGGTTTTACCAATTTCTCTCATTTTCAGTTCACATCTGTTACTCTTCTTATCGCGCATTCTCACTGAGTTTTGATAGGATCGGGCTACTTTTGTATGTACTTCCCAACTTTTGTAAGCACTCGCATTCAAA
Organism: Tetanocera ferruginea; assembly: GCA_958299015.1. Taxonomy (NCBI): domain Eukaryota; kingdom Metazoa; phylum Arthropoda; class Insecta; order Diptera; family Sciomyzidae; genus Tetanocera; species Tetanocera ferruginea. Next base: position 69,469 of record CATQJF010000046.1, on the reverse strand, counting down.
ATAATGTACAAAATAAATATAGGTCAAAGGAAGGTACCACTAGGAACTAACCGATTTTAACCATTTTTACAATTTTGCTTATTAGCTTAAATTATTCAATCCTACAACATTTAATAATCATCGGAGCACACCTTCTATTTTTGTACCAATTTTGTATAGGATGAATACTCTGTGCAGCGCCATTAAAAAGCATACTTTCAAGAACTTTTTATGACATATTGTTATTACAGATTTATTGTGAAAACATTGAAACAACATTTGAAGATTTTTTAAAAAATTTGGTACAAAAATATAAAGTAACAACCGATTTATTGCAGTTGTCCGCTGGTGCCTCAAAAAAAATGGTTTTTGCAGTGAACGCGATGAAATGTTGATGTTTTTTACAATAAAAACGACCTATTTTTTATTGTAAGATAGATACTAATCGAAAAATTTAAACGTCATTTGAGAGTTATTTGAATGTGCAATATGTGGAGAAATTTTTAAAACGATCGGTTCAGTAGTTTTCTCCAAATCGTGGTCACCGACTTTAAAAATTACATGTTTGGGAAAATCGATTTAAAGTTTTGTTCACTGGTAGTTGAAGCCGATTGTCCACAAAATGCAAAACAATATTATTGAGATGTTCAAAACTTTACTCCGCCCTTAATAAATTTTCTTTATTTAACCTTTTTTTCGAAAAACATGAAGATAATAATAAAAACACTAAATCACATCAAATTGGTTTCTTACTGCATTTAAAAATTTCTTATCTATAGGGGTGACACCATGAGTACCCGCCCCGGGTGACACCAAGCCCAGGAACGCCTCTGGAATGAAATGAATGAAATGAATGAAATGAAATGAAATGAATGAAATGAATGAAATGAATGAAATGAATGAAATGAATGAAATGAATGAAATGAATGAAATGAATGAAATGAATGAAATGAATGAAATGAATGAAATGAATGAAATGAATGAAATGAATGAAATGAATGAAATGAATGAAATGAATGAAATGAATGAAATGAATGAAATGAATGAAATGAATGAAATGAATGAAATGAATGAAATGAATGAAATGAATGAAATGAATGAAATGAATGAAATGAATGAAATGAATGAAATGAATGAAATGAATGAAATGAATGAAATGAATGAAATGAATGAAATGAATGAAATGAATGAAATGAATGAAATGAATGAAATGAATGAAATGAATGAAATGAATGAAATGAATGAAATGAATGAAATGAATGAAATGAATGAAATGAATGAAATGAATGAAATGAATGAAATGAATGAAATGAATGAAATGAATGAAATGAATGAAATGAATGAAATGAATGAAATGAATGAAATGAATGAAATTAATGAAATTAATGAAATTAATGAAATGAATGAAATGAATGAAATGAATGAAATGAATGAAATGAATGAAATGAATGAAATGAATGAAATGAATGAAATGAATGAAATGAATGAAATAAATGAAATGAATGAAATGAATGAAATGAATGAAATGAATGAAATGAATGAAATGAATGAAATGAATGAAATGAATGAAATGAATGAAATGAATGAAATGAATGAAATGAATGAAATGAATGAAATGAATGAAATGAATGAAATGAATGAAATGAATGAAATGAATGAAATGAATGAAATGAATGAAATGAATGAAATGAATGAAATGAATGAAATGAATGAAATGAATGAAATGAATGAAATGAATGAAATGAATGAAATGAATGAAATGAATGAAATGAATGAAATGAATGAAATGAATGAAATGAATGAAATGAATGAAATGAATGAAATGAATGAAATGAATGAAATGAATGAAATGAATGAAATGAATGAAATGAATGAAATGAATGAAATGAATGAAATGAATGAAATGAATGAAATGAATGAAATGAATGAAATGAATGAAATGAATGAAATGAATGAAATGAATGAAATGAATGAAATGAATGAAATGAATGAAATGAATGAAATGAATGAAATGAATGAAATGAATGAAATGAATGAAATGAATGAAATGAATGAAATGAATGAAATGAATGAAATGAATGAAATGAATGAAATGAATGAAATGAATGAAATGAATGAAATGAATGAAATGAATGAAATGAATGAAATGAATGAAATGAATGAAATGAATGAAATGAATGAAATGAATGAAATGAATGAAATGAATGAAATGAATGAAATGAATGAAATGAATGAAATGAATGAAATGAATGAAATGAATGAAATGAATGAAATGAATGAAATGAATGAAATGAATGAAATGAATGAAATGAATGAAATGAATGAAATGAATGAAATGAATGAAATGAATGAAATGAATGAAATGAATGAAATGAATGAAATGAATGAAATGAATGAAATGAATGAAATGAATGAAATGAATGAAATGAATGAAATGAATGAAATGAATGAAATGAATGAAATGAATGAAATGAATGAAATGAATGAAATGAATGAAATGAATGAAATGAATGAAATGAATGAAATGAATGAAATGAATGAAATGAATGAAATGAATGAAATGAATGAAATGAATGAAATGAATGAAATGAATGAAATGAATGAAATGAATGAAATGAATGAAATGAATGAAATGAATGAAATGAATGAAATGAATGAAATGAATGAAATGAATGAAATGAATGAAATGAATGAAATGAATGAAATGAATGAAATGAATGAAATGAATGAAATGAATGAAATGAATGAAATGAATGAAATGAATGAAATGAATGAAATGAATGAAATGAATGAAATGAATGAAATGAATGAAATGAATGAAATGAATGAAATGAATGAAATGAATGAAATGAATGAAATGAATGAAATGAATGAAATGAATGAAATGAATGAAATGAATGAAATGAATGAAATGAATGAAATGAATGAAATGAATGAAATGAATGAAATGAATGAAATGAATGAAATGAATGAAATGAATGAAATGAATGAAATGAATGAAATGAATGAAATGAATGAAATGAATGAAATGAATGAAATGAATGAAATGAATGAAATGAATGAAATGAATGAAATGAATGAAATGAATGAAATGAATGAAATGAATGAAATGAATGAAATGAATGAAATGAATGAAATGAATGAAATGAATGAAATGAATGAAATGAATGAAATGAATGAAATGAATGAAATGAATGAAATGAATGAAATGAATGAAATGAATGAAATGAATGAAATGAATGAAATGAATGAAATGAATGAAATGAATGAAATGAATGAAATGAATGAAATGAATGAAATGAATGAAATGAATGAAATGAATGAAATGAATGAAATGAATGAAATGAATGAAATGAATGAAATGAATGAAATGAATGAAATGAATGAAATGAATGAAATGAATGAAATGAATGAAATGAATGAAATGAATGAAATGAATGAAATGAATGAAATGAATGAAATGAATGAAATGAATGAAATGAATGAAATGAATGAAATGAATGAAATGAATGAAATGAATGAAATGAATGAAATGAATGAAATGAATGAAATGAATGAAATGAATGAAATGAATGAAATGAATGAAATGAATGAAATGAATGAAATGAATGAAATGAATGAAATGAATGAAATGAATGAAATGAATGAAATGAATGAAATGAATGAAATGAATGAAATGAATGAAATGAATGAAATGAATGAAATGAATGAAATGAATGAAATGAATGAAATGAATGAAATGAATGAAATGAATGAAATGAATGAAATGAATGAAATGAATGAAATGAATGAAATGAATGAAATGAATGAAATGAATGAAATGAATGAAATGAATGAAATGAATGAAATGAATGAAATGAATGAAATGAATGAAATGAATGAAATGAATGAAATGAATGAAATGAATGAAATGAATGAAATGAATGAAATGAATGAAATGAATGAAATGAATGAAATGAATGAAATGAATGAAATGAATGAAATGAATGAAATGAATGAAATGAATGAAATGAATGAAATGAATGAAATGAATGAAATGAATGAAATGAATGAAATGAATGAAATGAATGAAATGAATGAAATGAATGAAATGAATGAAATGAATGAAATGAATGAAATGAATGAAATGAATGAAATGAATGAAATGAATGAAATGAATGAAATGAATGAAATGAATGAAATGAATGAAATGAATGAAATGAATGAAATGAATGAAATGAATGAAATGAATGAAATGAATGAAATTAATGAAATTAATGAAATTAATGAAATGAATGAAATGAATGAAATGAATGAAATGAATGAAATGAATGAAATGAATGAAATGAATGAAATGAATGAAATGAATGAAATGAATGAAATGAATGAAATGAATGAAATGAATGAAATGAATGAAATGAATGAAATGAATGAAATGAATGAAATGAATGAAATGAATGAAATGAATGAAATGAATGAAATGAATGAAATGAATGAAATGAATGAAATGAATGAAATGAATGAAATGAATGAAATGAATGAAATGAATGAAATGAATGAAATGAATGAAATGAATGAAATGAATGAAATGAATGAAATGAATGAAATGAATGAAATGAATGAAATGAATGAAATGAATGAAATGAATGAAATGAATGAAATGAATGAAATGAATGAAATGAATGAAATGAATGAAATGAATGAAATGAATGAAATGAATGAAATGAATGAAATGAATGAAATGAATGAAATGAATGAAATGAATGAAATGAATGAAATGAATGAAATGAATGAAATGAATGAAATGAATGAAATGAATGAAATGAATGAAATGAATGAAATGAATGAAATGAATGAAATGAATGAAATGAATGAAATGAATGAAATGAATGAAATGAATGAAATGAATGAAATGAATGAAATGAATGAAATGAATGAAATGAATGAAATGAATGAAATGAATGAAATGAATGAAATGAATGAAATGAATGAAATGAATGAAATGAATGAAATGAATGAAATGAATGAAATGAATGAAATGAATGAAATGAATGAAATGAATGAAATGAATGAAATGAATGAAATGAATGAAATGAATGAAATATGGTTGCAAACAGTTTTTGATTTCAATAAACTAAAAGAGTAAGGTTTTAGCAAATAAAATGTTGTTCAATGATATTCAAGTGAATGATTTTAATCAATGAAATGAATGAAATGAAATGAAAAAAAAGAAACAGATTCGATAATATCGTAAGTGTAGACGTAAAATTCCGTTTTAATAGTAACCTTTTCTGCTTTGTCTCTTTAGTCCGACTGTTTTGTCTATTTTGCACATATTTTTTTATATATCTTCCGAAAATTAATAAATAAATTAATAACACTCAAGTGATGGACTTCTCTTCGAGACCAAAACACAGAAAAAGTTCAAAGTAAGCAAGATAAATAGAGCAAGCAAAAGACGCAAGCAAAATGTCAAATTCTTTCAATCATTTTGTTAAGTTTGACAGGTTGAGTGCATTGACTTAGTAGAAAAGAAGGCTAAGCGAATGTCTATTTCATTGGTGTCACTGTCGTCTCTGTCTGATGTATAGTTTGCGAGCTACACTAAATTTTACTTCAATTTAATTTTAAATAAAATGAATGCCCAGATTTTTCAAGAAATCGAAATACCTCAAGCTGAGCAAATGGCCTTCAATGGCGATTTGGCTGAATGGGTGCCACTTTCGTCTCTGTCCGATGTATAGTTTGCGAGCTACAATAAAATGAGTAGTGGGATGTAAATGGTTGATCATCCAAATTAATTTCCATTGACAACAAAAACAACAATTTATCCAGAACGAAACCTGGTTCATTTCTTAAATTAACAGTAGGTTGTTCATTTCACATATTTAGTTCTGCTACTTCCTACTAGACGCAATAACCAATGATCGTTAGATGCATACATCATGTCAGCCGAACATATAGCGCAACCTATTGGGTAATAGCACAAAACGAAATATGATGCCTCATTGCTTTCATCAGAGTTAAATCTAATCGGATGACCCTGTTAACGTTGAGTAGAGAACCAATGCTGCCAATGCCGTGGAGTAGAGAACAAAGTTCGTACAAAACAAAACCAACACAAGCAAAAACAACGAAACAAAAACAAAGAGAGCAAAGAAAGTTGATGATTGATTTTCTTATATAAAAACATGCATTTTTCTTCTTATATTTTACTATTTTGTGACTTTAATATAATAGTGACAAAATCCAAAATAATATATTCATTCAGCGCAGGATATATCTGATATTTTAGTATATATATTTTCTTTGAACGATGAGTATTAAAGTCTGTAGGTATACCCTGAAGTATTCGTCAAAAACGTTGCATGGCCTTGAAAAAATATGTTAAAACGACCCCATACAAACCGCGCTGTAAGACGTAATTCTACGTCAAAACGTCTTAAACGTCAAAAGAGGAAGAAGTCAAGATTTTAACAGTACCTAAAAAACGAATAAAAACATATTAAAATTTTTTTTAAATTGACAGAATCCATAAAACTGCACAAACCAACCCTGGAGCTTCTGTGTTCGTTGAAGATTTGAGAGGCTTTGTTGGATTTTCGACTTTTGCTGGCGCTGCCTGTTCCGGGTTGTTGCTGGTGCTGCTTGCTGATTTTTGATTGCTGCCTCTTGCTGTGTGGTTGCTGCCTGTTGCGATAGCCGCTGTGCTCTTGTGCGCTGTTTTTGCTATCTTTGAGAAGGGGAGAATGCATGGTTTGGATTCCTGAAGTGAGTGTTATTAGCGTAAATTAAAATTATATATTTATTTACATTTGCACCTGTTGTGGTATTGCGCCAGAACTTGATACACTACAAACTAAAACAATCAGCTGCGATCTGTCAAATCAGTTTTGATCCAGTGTTGTCATATTGTATAAAGCGAAATACAACCGCTGTAACTAGTTGCGCTGTTTACACGTGAAGTTTTAGTTTTTCAATTTTAATCATGCCGTGTGTTTGCTTAGCGAGGGTTGAACACAATTTATCTGATGATAAAAAAAGTCAAGTGCGCAACTTGCAATGAATATTTTCATTGCCATTGCGTTAACATAAAAAAAACAGATTTAGAGTTTATGCATAAGAATAATCAAAGATATAAATGTGCAAGGTGTGTCTCAGCGCGTCGGGATTCGATTGTTTGCTCACCACCAATCAGGGCTAATTCGTCCAATTCAAGCCCACTAAATAAGGACTCAAACGCGACTGTCTCCGTGGCTACTCCTCCAGTAGGTGTCTTTTCTAAAGATGTCAGTGAGTGTGACTCAAAAATACTTGCTACTCAACAAACAATGCTATACTCGACTATTCTTAAGCTTATAGTTCAAAAATTCGATAAGAAAAATGAGAGGCTAGAAATGCGTATTTCTCAACAGAGTGAGCAGATCACCTCACACATTAAAGATGAGCTCAAAACGGCTATCCAAGATAGTGAACGGAGAGTTCTGGCTGAGCTCCAACTAAAAGTGGCAGAAATGCGCAGCGGCTTACAAGCGGTTGCAACAAGAGTTGCGCATTTAGAGATTCTTGCTGCTGATGTCGACACGTTAAGACCACAGTGAACAACTTCAAAGTCGAGATAGATGAGTTGAGATGAGTAGTGAGGTTTTCAAAGGACGAGCGTGAGGAACTCGCTTTTGATCTCAAGCAGGAGGTTGAGGAGCTGAAATCCCAGCTGGCTAGGCAAGACAATGCGGCCGTTGCATGTGACCTGCGTTTAAGTGGAATTTTTTTTTCTGAAGGTGAAAATTTGCATGCCATACTAGGTCAAATTTGTACCACAGCCAAAATACAGCTTCCCAGAATCTAAAACTTATTCCGGCTTAACCAAACCCCAGCAAATAACTATAACAACAAAGATACCACAATCATCGTCAAATTTGAAACGCCCTTTGAAAGAAATTTCGTTCTTAGCTCTTTTGCTGAATTCCGGCGTGAAAGTAAGGACTTATTACGTCTCCAGCATGCTGGTTTTCAATCTAACAAACCCATATTTGTTAATGAAGGCTTAACGAGAGCAAACTCAGTTATCCTGCAGCATGCCCTGCGGTATAAAAAAGAAAACCTCTTATCAGCCGCTTTTACTCGTCGTGGTAGCGTGCACATAAAGCTCAAGGGTATGGATAATGCTATGTCTGTTGTCTCGCTGGCAAAATTGGGAGAAATCATTGAATCCGAACATGGTCCTGGCGATCCTGGTGTAATAAATGTTCATTGTTTTCGTGACTCAAGTAACTAATATTTTAATTCCTTATTTCATTACCTTTATTTTAATTTTCTTTAAACTTAATTTTACCCTAAACCTGAAAGGTCAGGGTATATTAACTTTGTGCAAACGATTGTTACGCATAGAACGAAGCGAGTCCGGTATAGAAAAGTATATATATTCTTGATCAGCGTCACCACGTGAGTCGAGCTATCCATGTCCGTCCGTCCGTCCGTCCGTCTTTCCGTCTGTGTGTTGTCTGTATACACAGGATAAGAAGAAGGAGTTGAGAAATTTGGATAAAACTTGGCACACATGGTCACATTTACTCAAGGATCTGCACTATTGAATATTTTTGGAATCCGCCCACGGACACGCTTGCCTCCTATATAACGCAAAAATTGAAAACTGCATATATAAGCTCATAATTAACCTACAACAATAAAATTTGGTGTGTATGTGTTTTGTATCAACAAAAAGATGTCTTCGAAAAATGGGTGTCATCCGCTCACGGACACGCCCACCTCCCATACAACCCAAAAATTGAAAGCACAATAAATAAGCCTATGTTTAACCAACAGAGATAAAATTTGGCACGTATGTTTTTTATGACAAAACAAAGATGGTTTTGGAAAATGGACGTCACCCGCCCACGGAAACGCCTACCTACCACACAACCCAAAAAGTTTAAAACTGAATAAATAAGATTATGTTTGTCATAGAGAAATCAAATTTGGTATCAGAGGCGTTCCTAGGGGGGGGAGGAGGGGGCGGTCCGCCCCGGGTACCACCATTTTAGGGGTGACACCATTTCGATATTTTTTTTTATTTCTCACAGTCAAAAAAGTAAAAAAATACTTTACGTTTAAATATGTGAGTCTCATTTTTTTAGTTGCTGTTTCAAAATTTATAATTCTGCCTGCAAGTAAGTCCAAACAATGAGGAGAAAACATTGCGGAAACGTTTTCAAAGTTGTGCAAAACTAAAATAAATTAAGACTTATTTAAGGTCTTCCATGGGACAGGCAAGAGTTTCCGATCTTGCTATATTATCCATTGAAAACGAGCTTGAAATCAATATTACTGATTCCGATGAGGTTAGCAAATATTGCAACTCTTAAAGTAAGAAATGTCAGTATTTAAGACAGCTCACAATGCATCGAAATGGTACGAAAATAGAAACAAAATTTGTTTGTTATTTTTTTTCTTAATTTTAGAATATTGAACCATATTATTAAGTTATATAAAATTGAAGACATTTTTTTAACATATCTTACAAAGCTTAAACAAAAAAAAAACTTTTTTGAAATCCTACTTGAAGTATTAACTTTTGACTTTCAAAATATTATCTGCACCTTTTCATAAACAAGAAAGTTATGCAGGATAAAAAAATAAGGTCTTACTAATTTCTTTAATTTTCAATAAACATCTTTTATCTATTTGTCTAGTATTCTCACTGAGTTTCGATAGGATCGGAATACTTTTGTACGTACCTTCCATACAAAATTATGTAAAAATTAAATATAGATTCTAGGGAGGTACCCCTAAGGTCTTACCAATTTCTACTATTTTCAGTGAAAATCTATTTCTCTAATTGCCTAGCCGTTTGATTTAATTTTGTTAAGATCGGCCAACTTTGGCATGCATCTCCCATATAAAATAATTTACAAAATTAAAATAGGAAAAGTACCCAAGGAAAGTACCCCTAGGAACTGACCGATTTCAACCATTTTTGCAATTTTTCTTTAATATAATAATCGTGGCATTTTTAATTAAAATGTTTCGCCTGCGATAATAACTTTTAACCCTCTTTTTAATCATTTAATTTTTAAAAATAAAATATATGTATTAAAAATCGAGTGGTAAAATTTTTCGCTGCAAGTGATTTTTTTTAAATGAAATGATTTAAAATCGCGCTATTTTAATACAAAATGTTTGCCTGCGGCGCTTACTATATTTTGCAACTAAAATAGTTAAAATAACAGTTACTTAACTGTTTAAAAACACAAACATATCGCATTTTACTACAATAAAAACAAAAATTTTTCAAATTTATTCTGGGGATTACGTCCGTTTTTTTGGCAGTCATGACCCACAACATTATTGAGGATGTCACAAATGTTTTGGGAGTATGACTTCTTGCAGGGGTGGTAATAATCGCCAAAATTGTTTTGGGTATGAACGCAAGTTTAGCAGGCCTACATATGCCACGGCACCTTATACCTACATATATAAATAAGTAGGTACCTGAATATGTAATGTATTTGTTCTGTCAGTTTTTAAGACTGCGTAGTTAATAAGGTTTTTTCCTTATGCCTATATATCTAAATATGTAAATGAAAATGTAATATTTTTGTTCTGTTTTTTTTACAATTTGTTATTGTTTGTCATCTGTTATTTTTCGGAAAATATAAGAAAATAATAGGTCTGTTTCCGTACTCACTTCAAGTAACTTGAAGTTACTCGAAAACGTTTCTTTACAAATTTTTCCAGCACGAGAAAGAAGAAGAACAAGCAAAATGTCACTTTTTGTCGCTCTCTATTACTTGAACTTTACTTGAAAAATTTCTTCAAGCACGAATCTCGAGCTTCAAACAGCTAATTGTCAAAGTTATAAAATTAAATTGCTGACTTGTGTTGTGAAAAAAATATATGCAATTGGTTAGCAAATCAATTAAAATAGTTTTAGCAATGTAAGTTTAATTTTATTAAAAAAAAGGTGTAAAATTACAATGCTAAAACTGGCGCCCAACGTGGGGCCCAGTTTTAGCATTGTAATTTTACACCTATTTTTTAATAAAATTAAACTTGCATTGCTACATAGTTTAAATAACAAATGTAAACTCCTACGAAAGTGTTTCAAATAGAAAAACAAAGAAATTAAATTTTATTGTTTTCAAAAAACAGCTGTTTTGCTCGAAACTTAATTGAAACCGTTTCCGTATTTTTTGACAAATTTTTTTATTTTGCCAAATAATCAAATTAATCTCTATTACCCGAACTTAACTCGAACTTTACTTGAAGTGCGTACGGAAACACACCTAATAAAGACGCAAAATCTTATCGAATTGTTTTCTTATTGCATTTAGAAATTTCTTATAGGGGTGACACCATGGGTATCCGCCCCGGGTGACACCAAGCCTAGGAACGCCTCTGTTTGGTATGTATGTATGTCGAATGCTTTGTTCAGTTTAAATGGTTATAATATATTTCGTTTTGTGCAAAATACTCTGCAAGTCGTCGCCTGATAGTGTAATTGAATATATATTTGTTGAAGTTTCAAATATAAATCAAAAGTTGCTTCTAGGATGCGTTTATCGTCCAAACCGTTCTGTTGATATTTCAGCTTTTATAAGCATTTTAGAAAATATTGCACTATCCTACACTGAAATAATTATAGCTGGAGATTTTAATAGTAACCTCCTTGTAGAAAATAATTTAGTACAAGATATGGATAGCTTAGGTCTTTTTCTGTTAATACCAGTATGCCGAATCACTATACAAGAACTACTAATACTGTCCTGGATTTATTGTAATTACCTTTGTAATTACCAAGACCAATTATCTGTTTCCAATTTTTCTAAACATGATCTCATATTTCTTGCCTATGATTTTGAACTCAATGATACAACCAGCTGCTTTAGTTATGGGGACTTTAAAAACATAGACTACGCTCGACTTGAATTTGCTGCAGCTGAAATAAACTGGGGACAATAGCATTTTTTCAGGGAAATGTCAATCATCTTTATAACGAGTTCGTCTCTATTAAGCAAAAAATAATTATTACTAAGCAACGTCCCTTGTTCAACAGAGCTATTGAAAATCGAATTTTGGCGCGCAATAAGGCATATAATCGCCGGAAACGTTTTAAAACTCCAAAATTATATAAAGAATTTAAAGTATTGCGTTCGACAGTGGTGAAAGAGGTGAAAATTGCAAGAAGTACTTATTATTGGAATAAGTTTAGTTCAGCGATGAATAGTAAGGAGAAGTGGCGTGAGATACGCAATATAGGCCTTTGTAGAAAATCATTCGATTCCTGTGATAACGTACACGTCGAGGGTTTAAATAAAAAATTTGTTGATATACCTATGCCTTCTGTCAGTCAAAACGCTTACCAGACTATTGACAGTTCTTCTAACGCCAACTCTAGCGTCAGCTTCCATTGCGTTTCTCATGCTGATGTACTGAAAAGTATATCATCAATCAAATCAAACGCTATAGGGTATGATAATATTAGTCCTGTTCTTTGAAAATTTTGCTTCCGAAGATCCTCCCTTATCTAACCCACATTTTTAATACAGTGATCATGAAATCAATTTACCCGATAGAATGGAAAAAAGCAAAAATTTTACCAGTTCTAAAATCTCATAGTGAGTACCGTCCAATAGCTATACTCTCATTTTTATCCAAAGCGTTAGAATCGTTACTTAGGCATTAAATTAACAAGCACTTGCGCAGAAATAGTTATATAAGTGAAAGGCAGTCAGGTTATAGAGCCAAACTTAGTTGTATCACTGCTCTAATTGATGTAACTGAAGACTTGCGTTCTAACATAGATGACAATGAAGTTGGGTGCTTAGTTCTTTTAGACCACTCCAAGGCTTTCGGTACAGTAGACCATAATATTTTGGAGACGAAACTTCTTAAATTATTTAACTTTTCGCCATCTGCCGTGAATCTTATTGCATCATATCTCTCCGATAGGTCGCAAGCTGTCTTCGCCAATAACGTTTCGTCAGCCTTTTAAGGTTTTGTTTTGGGTCCGCTATTTTTTTTTTCGGTGTACATAAATGACCTACCCAGTGTCTTGGAAAACTGTAAGATCCATATGTACGCAGATGACGTTCAGTTGTACGTTAGCTGTAAACGTGAGAACCTCTATGACTGTATCAACAATCTGAATACTATTCTTGGAAAAGTTGGTATGTGGGCAATAAAATACGGTTTAAGCCTTAATGCAACAAAATCAAAATGATTGGTAATTGCGAAGAAAATCATTGACATCTCCACTGCCCCTACCCTTTCATTAAATGGAAGCAATATTTAATATGTAGACTCTGCAAAGAATCTAGGTGTAACTTTTAATAGAGCTCTTACTTGGAATAAACACATAATTAAGACGGTTGGGAAAGTCTACGGCATGTTACGTATTCTTTGGACGACACAGTATTTTACACCTCCTCACATACGAATGCTACTTGCTAAAGCATATCTCATACCAACAATGATATATGGCTGCGAAATTTTTGCGAATTGTTATAGTCTAAGTAAAAATAAATTAAATGTCCTTTTTTAATAATATTGCTATATATGTGTTTGGATTGAAAAGAAGAGACTATTCTAAAAGAATTCATGGCTTAACCTTTGATAACTTGCTAACTATCGTACACTTTTAATGTTGCATAAGATTATATGTAATTTAGAACCCAGTTATTTGTTCTCGAGATTAAACTTTTCTAGATCCAGTCGTTATAATATGATTAATTGCACTGGTTTACAGCCAATATGTACTTTGAATGCCACTATTCTTTTCTCATGTAAAATCGGTCGCTAATTCCGAAAAAAAAATTTTTTTTTTTTCTGTCACTCCGTTTTCGAGATGTTGCCCACTGTAGGGTTTTCAACGAAAAAAAAAGTTGGTTCCACTTAATTGCAAATATCTCCAGAACCAACAACAGTAATCAAACAAATGATATATCAAATAAAAGCTAATAAAATTTCTTACAAGCAATGCAAACATCATTTTTTGGTCGAGCTGTAAGTTTTGGCGGAATGAATTCAAATATCGGGGATTTTTTTTATTTTTCAGAAAAATTTCCAAAAAAAGACAAAATAGTTGCAAATTTCGTTAAGAAATAAAAATATTTTGTTACTTTTGATATTTTTAACTAAGAGCCTTTATTTTTCTAAAAAAAAATAAGCTATTGTTGAAGAAAATCTATTGACATGAGTTTAATATTGTGGCAATTTAATTTGTTAAATTTATTTTATAATTCTTAAAGAACGTCTTCTTTAAGAATTATATTTTGAGCTTAATGCCAAAAATTCATGAAGCAACAGGTTGCTACAACAACAAAAACTTCCTCAGAAGAACCGAGCAGACTAGACCATGGTTTCGTCGGACGCTACTCCGACTCATCAGTAGTCTCTGTGGTTCATGCAGTCCACTTACTTTGGAAAGCTAATAAGTGCAACTGCCGCAAAACCAAAATGGAATTCCGATGCACTTTTCACTTAATCAAAGCAGTGTTTTTCTACTCTTCTGCTAGTCGCAGAATTTCAAAAAGTTGACTGCATTGCTTCTGCGAAGATTTTGTTGTTGCGCTTTTTGTTTACTTCTTTATCACGTGTCCATCTAGGTTCCAACATTTTGTTGGTATTAAACCATAGAAGGCGTGAAGAAGGTTTTTTTGAAAGCAGATGTTTATTATATGCGCAAACATATAATTTTTAACATGCTTTCGTAGGTCGTGCTCGCACCAGTTTTACATGAGTTTAATATTGTGGCAATTTAATTTGTTAAATTTATTTTATAATTCTTAAAGAACGTCTTCTTTAAGAATTATATTTTGAGCTTAATGCCAAAAATTCATGAAGCAACAGGTTGCTACAACAACAAAAACTTCCTCAGAAGAACCGAGCAGACTAGACCATGGTTTCGTCGGACGCTACTCCGAATCATCAGTAGTCTCTGTGGTTCATGCAGTCCACTTACTTTGGAAAGCTAATAAGTGCAACTGCCGCAAAACCAAAATGGAATTCCGATGCACTTTTCACTTAATCAAAGCAGTGTTTTTCTACTCTTCTGCTAGTCGCAGAATTTCAAAAAGTTGACTGCATTGCTTCTGCGAAGATTTTGTTGTTGCGCTTTTTGTTTACTTCTTTATCACGTGTCCATCTAGGTTCCAACATTTTGTTGGTATTAAACCATAGAAGGCGTGAAGAAGGTTTTTTTGAAAGCAGATGTTTATTGTATGCGCAAACATATAATTTTTAACATGCTTTCGTAGGTCGTGCTCGCACCAGTTTTACATGAGTTTAATATTGTGGCAATTTAATTTGTTAAATTTATTTTATAATTCTTAAAGAACGTCTTCTTTAAGAATTATATTTTGAGCTTAATGCCAAAAATTCATGAAGCAACAGGTTGCTACAACAACAAAAACTTCCTCAGAAGAACCGAGCAGACTAGACCATGGTTTCGTCGGAAAGCATGTTAAAAATTATATGTTTGCGCATATAATAAACATCTGCTTTCAAAAAAACCTTCTTCACGCCTTCTATGGTTTAATACCAACAAAATGTTGGAACCTAGATGGACACGTGATAAAGAAGTAAACAAAAAGCGCAACAACAAAATCTTCGCAGAAGCAATGCAGTCAACTTTTTGAAATTCTGCGACTAGCAGAAGAGTAGAAAAACACTGCTTTGATTAAGTGAAAAGTGCATCGGAATTCCATTTTGGTTTTGCGGCAGTTGCACTTATTAGCTTTCCAAAGTAAGTGGACTGCATGAACCACAGAGACTACTGATGATTCGGAGTAGCGTCCGACGAAACCATGGTCTAGTCTGCTCGGTTCTTCTGAGGAAGTTTTTGTTGTTGTAGCAACCTGTTGCTTCATGAATTTTTGGCATTAAGCTCAAAATATAATTCTTAAAGAAGACGTTCTTTAAGAATTATAAAATAAATTTAACAAATTAAATTGCCACAATATTAAACTCATGTAAAACTGGTGCGAGCACGACCTACGAAAGCATGTTAAAAATTATATGTTTGCGCATATAATAAACATCTGCTTTCAAAAAAACCTTCTTCACGCCTTCTATGGTTTAATACCAACAAAATGTTGGAACCTAGATGGACACGTGATAAAGAAGTAAACAAAAAGCGCAACAACAAAATCTTCGCAGAAGCAATGCAGTCAACTTTTTGAAATTCTGCGACTAGCAGAAGAGTAGAAAAACACTGCTTTGATTAAGTGAAAAGTGCATCGGAATTCCATTTTGGTTTTGCGGCAGTTGCACTTATTAGCTTTCCAAAGTAAGTGGACTGCATGAACCACAGAGACTACTGATGAGTCGGAGTAGCGTCCGACGAAACCATGGTCTAGTCTGCTCGGTTCTTCTGAAGAAGTTTTTGTTGTTGTAGCAACCTGTTGCTTCATGAATTTTTGGCATTAAGCTCAAAATATAATTCTTAAAGAAGACGTTCTTTAAGAATTATAAAATAAATTTAAGAAAATCTATTGAGAAATGAAAAAGTTGTGTTCAATGGAACGAAAGAACCCAAATTGTGTGATTATCAATTTATGCATTTGGAATTATTTTATTGCCATAAAAAAAATGAGAATTAAAGGTTGTTATAATAAAATCATATATTCTTAATTTTTATTGTTCTTTTTATAATTTACATTATTTAAATTGTATATAATTATTATTAATATTTTTTATTGTTCCCTTAAATCATTTATATTGTTATTTACATTGTAAATGATTTTTATTTATCATTCAGAAATTAAAAATGATTAGAATTCTTGTTTTGTCGTTTATTTAATTCGGAATCGGTTTCTGTGATGAGAAACCAACAATAGTTGCCCATCATTCCTTTGTCCCAAAATCCTTGGTACCGGTTCTCAATTGCTTTCATCTGTTGGTGGAATCTTTCACCATGTTCGTCGCTCTCGTCACGGAGCTTCTTCGCTTTCTTTGTCTAACGCCTTGACATTGTTTTTCATAAGTCCAAGTTTGATGTGCAACGGTGGGAGAACTATGTTTTCCTTTTTGACGAGTGGAACGTTTTTGACGTTGCTCTCTCCAACTTTCGGCTCAATACTTTCTGGCCAGTCCTTTTTGTAATAGTGGTGTTCACGTGCTGGACTATCCCACTTGCATAGAAAATAGCAGTACTTTGTGTAGCCACTCTGTAAACCACAAAGCATACCAACGACTTTGAGAGCAGAACATATTTTCCAGTCGTGTTGTTCATATTTAATACATGTCAATAGCTTCGCCATTGTTTCGTACGTTTCCTTTGTGTTGACTGCATGTGCGATCGGAATCGATGGCTTTTTGTTTCCTATATGAAGTAATACCGCCTTCAAGCTCACTTTGCTGCCATCAATAAACAAACGCCACTCTTTGGGAATGTACGGCTGACCGAAGGTATTAAATAAGCCAGGAATGTCTACGCAATAGCAGATATTGTCATTCTTAGTAATAGCAAACGGTTTTTCACGATTTCTGTAGTATGTCACCTTAACATCGGTTCCCAAAAAGTTGAATTGTTGCAAACGAGAACCATGCAATTCCGATTTTTCCTTTGACAGTTCCAAATCTCTTATCCAATCATTCAGCTGCTCTTGCGATAAAAGGTGAGTTGTGTTTTCAGTTGTAATAGTACTACCACCTGTGGTTCCTTCCGACTCCACTGAATCTACGGATTTTCGATCGTTTTCACGTGTTGAATCGGGACAAGTAGGATATGGAACATCGTCAGAATGAGATACTGCCAATATCACTCGTATATCACTCGTTTGTGTTTTCCAACACCAGTCACTTTGGCCAGACAAAAAAAACAATCGTTTAGGTGGCAAAACGGTTGTCTCCAGATCATCGGAAGATCGAATTTCATGTATCGTTTTTTACCCGAGCTAAATTCGTAAAATTGACTGGTTTCTTTTCGAAAGTAAGTTCACCGCACACGTAGCAGAAAATATCTCGAACGTTTTTACACTGGAATTTTCGCAGTCTTTTACTCATTTTATTTTGAAGTATATCTTATTTTTTATTTTTTCTTTCGTTACAAATTGTGCGTCCATTTGTTTGCCACGTTCTTTAGTATAATGCATGAATGTTTTTGCTTTTATACATCTCGAAGGTGCAGCAGGTACAATAAAGGTAGGTAGGTCCACGACTCAGAGCGCGACCGCCGAAACTGTTAAAAAAACACAAAACAAGTATTCACATGGCATAATAAAAACAGGTAGGCTCTCTTTCTTATAGCCATAAGTGTCGAAATCAGACGTTTTGCTGTGACGGTTTCGACGGTTGCACTCTCAGTCGTGAGCCTACCTGTTTTTATTGTAGCGTGTTTGTTCTTATCTTTTCTTTCGCAAAACCCTTGACTTGATTCCTATGAACAATAAAAATGAAAAATAAGATATTATAGTACAATAACCCAATTTATTTATATGACAATAAAATTTGTTAAAAAAACATAACTTGGGTGCTTTCGTTCCATAAAACACAACTTTCTCATTTCTCAATAGATTTTCTTCAACAATAGCTTATTTTTTTTGGAAAAATAAAGGCTCTTAGTAAAAAATATCAAAAGTAACAAAATATTTTTATTTCTTAACGAAATTTGCAACTATTTTGTCTTTTTTTGGAAATTTTTCTGAAAAATAAAAAAAATCCCCGATATTTGAATTAATTCCGCCAAAACTAACAGCTCGACCAAAAAATGATGTTTGCATTGTTTGTAAGAAATTTTACTAGCTTTTATTTGATATATCATTTGTTTGATTACTGTTGTTGGTTCTGGAGATATTTTCAATTAAGTGGAACCAACTTTTTTTTTTCGTTGAAAACCGTGGGCAATATCTCGAAAACGGAGTGACAGAAAAAAAAAAATTTTTTCGGAATTAGCGACCGATTTTACACGAGAAAAGAATAGTGGCATTCAAAGTACAAACAACTTTTCGTTATTTGTAAACCAGTGTTGTTTACGTGTTTCTTGTCTAACGTCTGAAAGACAGTTTTTCGTACACTCAGTTCTCGTCTTTGGAATGTACTTCCTATTAGTTTTAGATCGTGTAATAACGCTATGCGATTTAAAAATAAACTAGCTTTACTCTTTGCTTCGCTGTAATAGTATGTAAATAGTCAGATATGTCAAGTTATTAAAATGTTTATCGATGTATGTTTAATGATTGTCGCTTCTATATTTTTATACTTCGCATTAGGTGACTTGTTTATTGAAAGTTTTGAAAATGTTATTATTTTAAAAATTAATATTTTATTTTGTTTTTTTTTTCTTTATATTGTACTTCCAGAAGTTTGTCACTTTAAACTTGGATTTTATATGTTATGCACTATTATATTATAAGCCATATATTTAATCGTTGTTTATGCTACATGCTGCTGGTACTGTTAATAAGGTTCTTAAAACTTTGTTGTGCCAGTTTTCGAAATAAATAAATACTAAATACTAAATATACTAATAAAACCTTTAAATAAATAATAAGTAATAAACACCAACCCCTAGTAGATTGTTATGGTGGATGGTTAACCCTAGTAAACCAAATATTTAAGAAAATTGAATTAAAATTAGATCAAGTAGCAATAAACAAAAAGCGATAACATTTGTTTTAAACGATGTTTTTGATTTTGATTTTGTTTTGCTTTGCTATTATTTTTTTTATTACTTTTTATTGTGTTTGTTGTTACTAAAAATGCTAGAAAGAATATTGTTGTTGTATTGAAAAAACTTGATCTTGGTAGGATAATTTACAATTTAATAAAATGAAAATGCGAAAATTCGTAATGTTAAAGAGAATTGCTTGTAGTATTCTTATATGTGCGATGTGGGATAAGTTAAGTGTATAAATTGTATTTTATTGAAACTTATTGAACTAATTGAACTTATTGAAATTAAATAAAGAAATGTACGCTTAAATGAATACATTTATTTTCATTTGTATACATTTCTAACTTTTCCCTTAGAGTGTTGTGACTCATTCGTCACAAGCAAAGTTGAGTTGTTTTTATATTATAAATTACAAACACTGACCTACCTCAATAATAATGAAGCGATCAGCGTTCTTGTAATGCTTGCCAATTTAAGTTTACCGTCAAACCCAACAATTAAAAAGTGCAACGGTCAGCTTAAAATAGCAAGTACGCACGGGTCAGCTACTTGAGCTGAGCTTCTGTTACCATAGCTTATAAATTATATTGCGGAAGTAAACAAAGAATGTATATTTGTAAGATGTTTGTTTGTATATTTAAAATACGAAGTATGTATATTTGTATGTTGCTTAGCAAAAATGTCTAGGTTAATTGTATATATGTAACTATTATGTAATTGTCATCGAGTTTCATAACGGAAGTTAAGATAATGATTTTGAGACCAAGTAGATTTTAAGATTCAAATCTGTGATATAAATAAGAGTAAAATTAATAAAAAGAAGAGAGTAAATTAAGCAATCAAGAAGTGAAGTCTCATTTTAAACTTTCAGGTACCACCAGCGCAGAAAACCATTTGGTGAGTACACATTTAATGATGTAACAGGTAATACATATAACGTTACACAACAGAGTTGTGTGGGTTCGACGGAGAACGCCACACAACATTATGGCGCAGCCGGTAGTCCTTTTAAAAAAAGGGTAGTCCCTTTTAAAAAGGATAGTGATTCGAACTCGGTTATCCGTGTTAAAATAAATAAATAATAATAACTTTTCAAAGATTCTGCGACTCCGTAGCCAATTCCTTGTAGTTGACCGGACTCTCCAGAATATGATTAAAAAGGTGTAAAACCAATAAAACATAAAAATTTGTAGATTAGATTACAAAATTAGATTCCAAAGAGAAATTATGGTATAGGGAGAGAATTCTTGTAGAACACAGAAAATTTTAAAGACAACGAAAAGATAATGAAAATAGCTTAAAAAAAAAATTTTTCAGAATGAACATATGCGAGATAGCGAAAACAGTATCGGAGCTTGTGCCTATATTTTCAGGAGCAGACTCCGGAGAGCTACGGGAGGAAGTGTATAAGTTTATACTTGGAACAGAATTAGCTTTCCAAGTGGTAGGAGAATCGAATTTAGAAAAATTTATTCAATGTGTGAAACTTAGACTTTATGGAGATGCTTTAAAATTAGTAAGACCAAGACAATTTAACAATCTAAATGAATTATTTATACGTATAAAGAAAACGTATTTGGAAAGAAAAGAATTAGATGTAGTATGGCAGGAAATACAGAAGACATTACAACAACCTGGTGAAGAAATACGAAAATATGCAAGACGGTTAAGTGCTCTAAAAACAACAGCAGAAGATATAATTAATAACGAATACAAAAACGGTGTGTCCGCACTTTTAAGTGAATTAAATAAAACTGTGATTACAACTTTCAGAGTTGTCTGCAGGATTCAACTCTGAGGATATATATGCTAAGCGTTAAAACAGGAGCATTTGAGAGTGTAGTGGAAGAAGCGATAAGTGCATTTGGGCTTATCGAAAGAGGGAAAAATACGAGACCAAATCAAAGGGTATATGGTATAAATTTCAGTAAAAAGGATGTGGCATGTAGGGTGGTTGATCATGACTTTGAGGCAGGTCAAAAGGCTTACTCATCATCAGAGAACCTGCCAGTAATTCAAATAACAAGAAATTATGAGGATATAAGGTCTAGAAATGTTAACTTAACATGTTCATTTTGTAGTAGAATAGGGCACACAAGAGATGAGTGCTACGCAGTAAAAAATCAAGTTTATTGTCAGAAGTGTAGAGATTATGGTCACGAATATAATTTAAACTGTTCAGCTAGGAGAAATATGAATAACAATGAAACAAATAGAAATCAAAGCAGTTATGACAGAAGTCAGAATAATAATAACATAATTCAAAAGAGGAATGGTAACATGATTCAAGTATCAAAGAAAGATGAGGTCAAATGTGAATGGTGTGCAAGGTTAGGACACAAAATGCAGGATTGTTTTGCAAAGAGAGAATATGATTCGAAACAGGGAAACTATCGAGGGCCCAGCCAAGGCCAATGAGCTGGGAACCCAAAAAATTAAGGAAAACTGGGCCAAGTAGGGTAGTCACAGATGATTTCACGTCAAAAAAGATTGTAAACATCTGTACACCAAGGAAAATGGGGAACAAAATACCAGAAAATCGTACATCGGTAGATAAGACTAAAGTTTTGGAAACTAATGAAATAACAGAAAGCACCTCGACAGAAGATAGTACGTCAGAAGATACGGCTAATTTTTTATTTAACAATTTTTATTCAAGCATCGAAGAATTGATGGTAACAGAGCAAGAATAAATAGTGGAGGAAGATTTGACGTCGCAAAAGATAGTAAACATCCTCACCACTGCGTCAAAGATGGAAGTATCAACAGGTAAAGATACAGTAGGAAAAGAAGCTATATTAAGTAGTTCTCAGGAAAGCGATAAAGATTTAGCAAACTCGTTACACAATAAGAATTTTACGTTTCAAAAGAGGAACGAACAAGGTAGGAGTTTTGGTTTTCGCAAAGTCAATGATGTGTTCATAGAAATTCCCTGTAAGGATTCTATAGAAGGACGACTCATTTTACTTGTGGATACCGGGGCTGAAGCCAGTTTAGTTAAACTGAATACATTAAAGAAAAATTTGAATAAAGATACAAGGGAAATTAAACATTTGAGTGGAGCATTTGGAGGTTTTGTAGCTACATTGGGGTCTGTAGAGATCCAACACGATAAGATAAAGAACTTAAGTTTAAGTTACACGTAGTGGCACTAGAACAAGGGTTGCCTGCAGATGGTATTTTAGGTCGGGATAGTTTGTGGAATAATTCAGTTATAGATGCGATTAATAAGACGTTAACAGTCTATGGTAAACACATGGAGACTAGGGTGGAATTACCTCTAAAACAAATAAACGAGATTAGTTCTTTAAGCTACAATAAGGAGATAAGTGTTAAAGCAAGAACAATACAAACGGTTAATATTCACAAAATTACGGAAGTTAAGATTATGATCTTGAGACCAAGTAGATTTTAAGATTCAAATCTGTGATATAAATAAGAGTAAAATTAATAAAAAGAAGAGAGTTAATTAAGCAATCAAGAAGTGAAGTCTCATTTTAAACTTTCAGGTACCACCAGCGCAGAAAAACATTTGGTGAGTATACATTTAATGATGTAACAGGTAATACATATAACGTTACACAACAGAGTTGTGTGGGTTCGACGGAGAACGCCACACAACAAGAGTTAGTCGAAATCTGTGGAAGCTCTCCTTTTTTCAGTTTTGGATTGTGCAAGTGGTAGTGGGGGTGGTAGAGGTGGTTAGTGGGTGGGTTGGGGATGTGGTTGTTAGAGTCTCAATGTACATCATAATCAAAACTTATAGTTACATAATCCCAAAATACAACATTGTTCCAAATTTCATAGAAATATTTTTATTTTTGAATGTTTTACAGTTTCTTGTTGCTAGGAGGTGAGAGGTGTTAATGAATCGATATAAACCATGTATGCATTTGTTCATAAGCCCAAAAGCCGAAAGCGTACCAACTTTCATTGAAATATATCGACTTTTTCTGTTTTCCAGCTTAGGGTTGTATGGGAGGGTGGTGAGGTAGTGGTTCGATATGTTAAATTTTTTGGTATTTTCGTAACAGAACTAGTTTTCTATTTTTGGCACAAGAATGTATGAAATCTAAACATTGTGCTTCGGTGCAAAGTAAATAGAACTATTTGATGCAGGCAGTAGCGTAACTAGATACTCAAGGGCCCAAAATTAAAACCGAACCAAAAAAAATTAAAAAAAACCTTCAAAACAAAAGAAATACAGAAAAATTAGATCGGGGATCAACCTTCAGAAAACTAACCTTCTTTAGTGCTCTGCTCAGCTCAGATGCCATTAAAAATAAATTTAAAATATTGGCACAACTGGTTTTCCCGCCAGTTCTGCCACTTTGCTATGCGACAAAATGCACATGCGGAAGAAATTTTCTGTCTTTTCACCTTTTCGATTTAACTGGTTCCATTTGCAGACAGCCCAAAAACTATTCTTTTTTATGGCAATTTCTTTGATGACTGCCACTAGGTGGATGGATGCCACATTTCATTTTGGCTTTGTCGAAATTTTATATGAATTACGTGGCATGATCGCTATAGAAATTTTGAAATTAACACAAAAATTAACTGTCTCACAACATCCCATAGTTACTCTCTCACGACACCCCATATTCGACATTTTCAAATGGCCACTGCGCTATCATCATATACAATATTTTTTGCAAATCACTTTGTTTCTGGAAATTGCACAAAAGCAAACTATACAAAAAACTTTTAAACGATCAAAACTCAAAATTGATACAGACACTAGGAACACGTATCAATACTATGAGTGCACATAGTAAATGAGATCCCATTGAGAAAATATCTTACAGTTGTTGAAAGCACTCATAACATTGCCATTATGACATATACACTTTGTTGCAATTGTATAAGACCGCTTAAATTTTAGCTCTTATTACTATTCCTGGAGGATTTCGTTAACACTTTTTTTTATAAAAATAAAGCATTGGCAACTCTAATAGTTTCTAAGAACTTTGAGCAACATAACGGTATAACTTTAAATGGGAGAGAACAAATTGAATTAAACACGTGTTGCATAAGTATAAGACCGATAATCATTTAGTCTATTTCAAGCGTTAATCAGGAAAGGTAGTCTTCAAGAAGTTATTAATTCTTAATTTAATCTAGCATAATTATTTATTAGAGAAGATGCCTAAAGGAAAACCCTTAACAGAATTTGAGAAAGGCAGATTAAAAGATGAAGGATACGGTGTGAATTAAATTGCATCTAAAATTGGACGCAGTCATTGTGTAGTGTCAAATTTTTTGAAAAATCCGGAGAGGTACGGCACAAAAAAAGAGATGTGACAGAAAGAGAAAATTAAGTCCACGCGTCGAAAGGAAAATTTGAAGAGATGCAAGCAACTCAATAAAAAGCTGTCGTGACCTGTCCGCCCTTTGTAGCCCTAAGGTCTGCCGACAAACCATTTGGAGGACCCTAAAACGAAGTGAAAACATACAACGAGCCAAAATGAACCCAGTGCCACGTCTTCTGCCCCGACACAAAGTCGCCAGAATGATGTTCGCTGAGAAAAACTGTTCGATTGATTGGGCCTCGGTAAGTGATATATTTTAAAAATTTAAAAACCAATTATTCTACTTAATTTTTTTTTAGGTTATATTTTCAGATGAAAAAAAATTTAACCTTGATGGCCCAGACGGTTTCAATGGATACTGGCATGACATTCGGAAAGAACCGCTTGATTTTCCGAAACGAATTTTGGCGTCGGCAATGTTATGGTTTGGGGTGCAATATCGTCGACAGAAACACTGGAAGTTCAGTTTTGCTCGAATCGGATGAACAGCAATGATTATGTTGCCATTCTGAAGAGTAGTTTGCTCCCTTTTTTACAATTGAATCCAGAAAAAAATTTCATCTTTCAGCAAGATAACGCTACAATTCATGTTAGCAAGGTTACTAAAAATTGGATAGCAGATAAATCTATCAGATTGTTGGAATGGCTGGCATGCTCCCCTGACCTTAACCCAATGGAAAACATTTGGGGAATCCTAGTCCGTCGAATTTATGCTGAAAAAAGGCAATTCGATACACTAGGAGAGCTAAAAGCAGCCATAATAATTTGGAGAGAGATGCTTTAAAAAAGTTAGTTTTGAGTATGAACAAGAGAATTTATGAATTAGTAAAAGTAAGAGGAGCACAAATAAATTATTAAAATCAAAAATGTTGGGTTTTTTCCTGAATAAAATTGAATACAAAGAGAAAAAAGTTTAATGGTCTTATACTTTTGCGACACGTGTTTTTTGCAATTTGTTCTCTCCCATTTAAAGTTATACCGTCATGTCGCTCAAAGTTCTTAGAAACTAATGGAGTTGCCAATGCTTTCTTTTTATAGAAAAAATGTTAACGAAATCTTCCAGGAATAGTAATAAGAGCCAAAATTTAAGCGGTCTTATAGAATTGCAACAAAGTGTATTGACGTGTCTCACAACACCCTATGTCTCACAACACCCCACTCTTCCCTACTATATTTCTAAAGTTTCTATTAATTTGCTTAAATCTAATGCGACAAAGACGCCTCACAGTGGTCGGAATAGAGGGAAAAGTTGGCCATTATAGAAAAAATCAAGGCTATTTATTTAAAAAAAAAAGTATGGTTTTCTATTAAAACTGGTCATTGCGCCAAATGGCAAAAGAATTAATCTATTTTTCCCCATGTGGGCTTTGGGAGAGTCTGAAAGAGAGCCTTGCGCTAAACTTGGTCTAGACGTGTTGAAAGTTTTGTTCTAAGTGACCAAATTTTATTGATGGTATATGAAACGAATTGTTGGAGATTTGTTGATCAGATTTGAATGCCAGGTATGTGTTATAGTGGCCTCAAAGAAGCCTTACAAAAAAAATTCAACGAACAAAAAAATCATTAAAAAACACGTTTAAAAAATCCTTTACTTTTCTCAACTCTGACTTCAATTGAAATACAAACTGTATGGTGTTCTGAACACAATATCAAAATTTTGGCTGCGTGAACTTGCGTGCCTCGTTTTAAAGACGTTTACAAGGAGGCGTGCACGCATCGCACAAGGCAATTTATTGATACAGAAACCGTAATACAGGCAAAATCTTAAAATAAAATCGATTTTTGTGTGTGTATGTGTGACAAAAGATCAAATTGGCCTACTTACGTGAATACAGTTATGTCTGATCTTAACACTGGACAACTTTTTGAGGTCATTTACTGCTGTCGCCCTATGTATTATCTCCGAATGACGAGCTTGA
The DNA here is from genome assembly GCA_958299015.1 of Tetanocera ferruginea. Lineage (NCBI taxonomy): Eukaryota > Metazoa > Arthropoda > Insecta > Diptera > Sciomyzidae > Tetanocera > Tetanocera ferruginea. The sequence continues at coordinate 42,665 of CATQJF010000046.1, read as the reverse complement.
TGCAGAATATCCGGGTGATATCGATTTAAACATTTACATATTACCAAATTTTTTGCCAAATGAAGTAAATTACGAAGTAAGCTTGCTTATAGCCACCTTGCTTATAGCCGCAATTTTGAATTTAAAATTTTTAACTTCAGATTCGTGATTAGCGACCCTGAAAACCTGTGTAGACCCATATTTATTCCAATTAGACAACTCCTTTAAGGTTTGGCCAGCTTTTCCCTTCATTCCGACCAATGAAGGCACCTGTTTGTTCTCAATTTCAATCAATGCTAAATTCGACAACTTTATTGGCTTGTCTTATTTCTTCAATAATTTTCAATTTACTAAATAACCGGTCTACACTTGCGGAGATCACTGGGATTGTGAAGAACACTAGCATAGCTGTGTAAACTTCTATAAGGTCACATTCAATTGCTTCAAAATTTGTAATGATTAAAAAAAAAATGTATCAAACATATGTTTCATGTCTATTAAAAACATATATTTTAAAACATATTTAATGTTTTTAGAACAACACAGCTATAGTTCTAAGTTCTCATTTAAAATTTTTCCATAAAGTATGTCTGAAATGTTAAGAAAGATAGAAATAATAAATCAATAAATATATCAATTTATCAATAAATCAATAAATTTAATTTAATTTAACTTGTAATGATATTTTGACACAATTGATTAACGGTGTCCAATTCCCCAACTTGTAAAAACTAAAGAATTGTTGAGTAAAATTTTGGGATACTATTTCACAGTTATTTTGTTTGAAAGTTATCAAATTTTTTGATATATCAGATTCGTTACCATTTGCTTCTTGTAGTGTCAGCGAAGTGCCCCTATCGCTGAAGGGCCCCAGTGCTCTGCACCGTCTTGCACCTATGGAGTTACACCACTGGATGCAGGTTAAAACAGATTTATTAGATCCGTTTTTATTTTTCATTGTGTTCACTTTTTATAGAAAAAAAAAACATTTTTCGGAAAAAGGTGACAAATTTCTTTCTAAGGTCACAATAAGGTTAACGACATTGTGATGAATATAGTGCACTTAGCAGAAGAAAAGCGCGTTAAAATTTATAACGTCTTCACTTGATCGAAACAAAGTACTTGTGTTAATTTCAACTAATGTTCAATTGTTTTTTCTAATAACTACTTACTAAATTTATATATAAACTCTGCGAAGTATTTATAAAGGTACCCATAATTTGCTTATTAAAACATTATATCAACGATTTTTCCAATCTTTAAGTTCAAGTTTACTTTTTCATTTTATGATAATTTACATTAAAAGACATTTGAAACATAAAAGAGTTTCTTTTAATTCTTTCAAAATAGATACAAAAAATAAGATGCGAAATATATATAAAGGCACTTTAAGATATTATTAAAATAAAAAAAAACAGTTTCGATAGTATCGTAAGTGTAGACGTAGAATTCCGTTTAAGTTTTAACCTCTTCTACTTTGTCCCTTTGGTCCGATTGTTTTGTTCATTTTGCACGTATTTTTATTGATCTTCCAAAAATTAAAAAATTAATGAATAACACTCAATTATGGACTACTTATCGAGGCCAAAACAAAGAAAAAGTAAAAATGTAAGTATGATTAAATGCGCAAGCAAAAAGAAACAAGCACAATTTCAAATTTTTTCGATCATTTTGTTAAGTTTGACAGGTTGAGTTCATTGACTAAGTTGAAAAGAAGGCGAAACAAATGCACTTTCCATTGGTGCCACGTTCGTCTCTGCCCGATATATAGTTTGCGAGCTACAGTCAGTTTAACTACTAATTTCAAATTAAAATTAAGACCCCGATTTTTAAAAAATCGTATGGATACTCTATTTCACGCTGAGCACATGTCCTTTCCTCTCGTCTCTGTCTGATATTTAGTTTGCTAGCTACACTTACTGTTCGATGTATAATTTGCAAACTACACTCGCTAGTGCTAGTGGGATGTGGAATCCAAATTAATTTGATTCCACATCCCACATAATTTAAAAACAAAAATTAAAATTTTACGCCATCTATTGGGTAAAAGCATAAAAAGAAATATGATCCAACTCGTTTTTTTCATAAGAGTTAAATCTAACCGGATCACAGACCCATTTCGTTAAATTTGACAGATTGAGTTCATTGACTGAGTTGAAAAGAGGTTCATGACCTCTGGTTTCAAAATAGTATACTAGAACAGTAGTGCATACATAAACCCAATGCGATCTTACAATGCTGCCAAAGCGAACCAATCAGTTCGTGCAAAACCAAAGCATACAAGCATAAACAACGAAAGAAAAACAAAGAAAGCAGCAGGCACATAAGCAGCTGATGATTGATTTTCATATATAAAAACATGCATTTTTCTTCTTATATTTTAGTATTTTGTGACTTTCTGATATATCTGATATTTTAGTATATATATTATCTTTGAACGAAGAGTACTAAAGGCCGTAGGTATACCCTAAAGTATTCGCCAAAAACGTTGCCTAATGACCTTGAAAAAATCTGTTAAAACGACCCCATACAAACCGCGCTGTAAGACGTAATTCTACGTCAAAAACAATAGATTATGTGGAATAAAATCTAATAAGATGTATGGTCGCCGGCGTTCTTAATAACCTCTTCTAAACGCCTTGGCATAGAATTTATTAAACTTTGGATGGTTGCTGGTTCAATTTTTTTCCATACTTTGTTGATTTCATCCATTAGCTCATTTGCATGTGTATACTGGTCCATGATGAAAAACTTTTTCTGACAATATAGCCACAAATTCTCGATCGGGTTAAGATTGGGACTGATTGCGGGCCAATCGAGAATCGGGATATGACTATTCTTAAGATACTTAAGATACTGATACTGTTTTTCTTGAACGATGAATCGCTGCATTATCCTGCTGAAATGTGAACTCAGCTCCAGCAATCTGTTGACCAAAATGAACAGGAACTTCATCCATTAATTTAATATAGTATTCTGAGTCCATTCGTGTTGTTACGAAGCAAATTGGCGTTGTACCCCTATAGGCCATTCCAGCCCAAACCTTGAGCGATCCTCCACCAAAATTCCGACGCTGACGCTTTTGGTTTTTGGAAGCTTTATCCCGCCAATATTTATGACTACCATCGGGACCGACCAAATTGAATTTGTTTGCATCGGTAAACACAACCGATTTCCATTCATCGTCCCAAAAACGATACTTTTCCGCAAATCGCAATCTTGCTAGCTTGTGCTTCTTTGTTAGAACCGGTTTGCCACATTTGATATCATAAACAAGATTTAAATTAGTTTTCATTATTTGTTTTACTCTTCATACACCTACTCCTAACTTCAATTGTTCTCTTATTTCACTTGCACTAAGATTTTCTTTAGCTGCAACCCCCCGAGTCATTCTTTTTTGCTTTTCGGTTACTTTTGGTGTCCGTCCTGGACGTTTCGTTGAACAATAATTTTTTCCCAATTTTATAAAATTGTCAATTAGGCAGCTGGATCTTTTGATCCGCTTAGCGATTTCGCGATTAGACAGGCCTCATGGTAGGGTAATACTCATGGTAATTCCTCATGGTAGGCTTTAATTTTTCCTATTTCTTCATTGTTGAGGGCTTTACCACGTGGCATTCTGTAAAACTATTAAAAAAATAATAAGTTAATAGAAAAAAATTAATATTATTCTGCTTCAAGAAGAAAATACTAACGTGTGCCTGTTCTAATGATCGCGAACAATTAATTAAAAACAAGTTTTCTACTTTGCCTTTATACTTACTTTGCATTTTAAACACCAATACTAACGGTTCCTTTGTTTTTACTCTCATTGCTCTGTGGGAAACAAGTGATGTTTTTGAAAGTTTATAAAACACATTGTTGCTCAGATTTAAACATGTTTTGTTTCATTAAATATTTGGTCTTTTGTAGTAAAAGTAAGGAAACTAGAATGCCTTTATAAATATTTCGCGGAGTCTAGATACACTGCTTTACAGCCAATATGTACTTTGAATGCCACTATTCTTTTCTCGTGTAAAATCGGTCGCTAATTCCGAAAAAAAATTTTTTTTTTCTGTCACTCCGTTTTCGAGATATTGCCCACTGTAGGGTTTTCAACGAAAAAAAAGTTCGTTCCACTTAATTGCATATATCTCCAGAACCAACAACAGCAATCAAACAAATGATATATCAAATAAAAGCTAATAAAATTTCTTAAAAACAATGTAAACATCACTTTTTGGTCGAGCTGTTAGTTTTGGCGGAATAAATTCAAATTTCGGAAATTTTTTTTATTTTTCAGAAAAATTTCCAAAAAAAGACAAAAGAGTTGCAAATTTCGTTAAGAAATCAAAATTTTTTGTTGCTTTTGATATTTTTTACTAAGAGTCTTTATTTTTCCAAAAAAAATAAGCTATTGTTGAAGAAAATCTATTGAGAAATGCAAAACTTGTGTTCAATGGAACGAAAGAACCCAAATTGTGTGATTATCAATTTATGCATTTGGACTTATATTATTGCCATAAAAAAAAATGAGAATTAAAGGTTGTTCTAATAAAATCATATATTCTTAATTTTTATTGTTATTTTAATAATTTACATTATTGAAATTGTATATAATTATTATTAATATTTTTTATTGTTCCCTTAAATCATTTATATTGTTATTTACATTGTAAATGATTTTTATTTATCATTCAGAAATTTAAAATGATGAAAATTCTTGTTTTGTCGTTTATTTAATTCGGGATCGGTTTTTCTGATGAGAAACCAACAATAGTCGCCCATCATTCCTTTGTCCCAAAATCCTTGGTACCGATTCTCAATTACTTTCATCTGTTGGTGGAATCTTTCCCCATGTTCGTCGCTCTCGTCACCGAGATTCTTCGCTTTCTTTGTCTAACGCCTTGACAGTGTTTTTCATAAGTCCAAGTTTGATGTGCAACTGTGGGAGAACTATGTTTTCCTTTTTGACGAGTGGAACGTTTTTGACGTTGCTCTCTCCAACTTTCGACTTAATTCTTTCTGACCAGTCCTTTTTGTAATAGTGGTGTTCACGTGCTCGACTATCCCACTTGCATAGAAAACAGCAGTACTTTGTGTAGCAACTCTGTAAACAACAAAGCATACCAACGACTTTGAGATCAGAACATATTTTCCAGTCGTGTTGTTCATATTTAATACATGTCAATAGCTTCGCCATTGTTTCGTACGTTTCCTTTGTGTTGACTGCATGTGCGATCGGAATCGATGGCTTTTTGTTTCCTATATGAAGTAATACCACCTTCAAGCTCACTTTGCTGCCATCAATAAACAAACGCCACTCTTTGGGAATGTACGGCTGACCGAAGGTATTAAATAAGCCAGGAATGTCTACGCAATAGCAGATATTGTCATTCTTAGAAATGTGTATAGCAAACGGTTTTTCACGATTTCTGTAGTATGTCACCTTAACATCGGGTCTCAAAAAGTTGAATTGTTGCAAACGAGAACCATGCAATTCCGATTTTTCCTTTGACAGTTCCAAATCTCTTATCCAATCATTCAGCTGCGCTTGCGATAAAAGGTGAGTTGTGTTTTCAGTTGTAATAGTACTACCACCTGTGGTTCCTTCCGACTCCACTGAATTTACGGATTTTCGATTGTTTTCACGTGTTGAATCGGGACAAGTAGGATATGGAACATCGTCAGAATGAGATACTGGCAATGAAACATTCGGGACAGTGGCGTATATCACTCGTTTGTGTTTTCCAACACCAGTCACTTTGACCAGACAAAAATAGCATTCGTTTAGGTGGCAAAACGGTTGTCTCCAGATCATCGGAACATCGAATTTCATGTATCGTTTTTTACCCGAGCTATATTCAGACAATATTAATTTGCACGATTGACACAAAATACTTGGCGTCCATGATTTACCAATGTTCTTAGCCGCAATACCAAAATAATGAAGATATGACATTTGTAGTAAATTCGTAAAACTGACTGGTTTCTTTTCGAAAGTAGTTCATCGCACACGTAGCAGAAAATATCTCGAACGTTTTTACACTGGAATTTTCGCAGTCTTTTACTTATTTTATTTTGAAGCATATCTTATTTTTTATTTTTTCCTTTCGTTACAAATTGTGCGTCCATTTGTTTGCCACGTTTTTTTGTATAATGCATGAATGTTTTTGCTTTTATACATCTCGAAAGTGCTGCAGGTACAATAAAGGTAGGTAGGTCCACGACTCAGAACGCGACCGCCGAAACTGTCAAAAAAACACAAAATATGTATTCGCATGGCATAAAAAAAAAAAGGTAGGCTCTCTTTCTTATAGTCATAAGTGTCGAAATCAGACGTTTTGCTGTGACGGTTTCGACGGTTGCACTCTCAGTCGTGAGCCTACCTGTTTTTATTGTAGCGTGTTTGTTATTATCTTTTCTTTCGCAAAACCCTTGACTTGATTCCTATGAACAATAAAAATGAAAAATAAGAAATTATAGTACAATAACCCAATTTATTTATATGACAATAAAATTTGTTAAAAAAACATAACTTGGGTGCTTTCGTTCCATTGAACACAACTTTTTCATTTCTCAATAGATTTTCTTCAACAATTTTTTTTGGAAAAATAAAGACTCTTAGTAAAAAATATCAAAAGCAACAAAATATTTTGATTTCTTAACGAAATTTTTTGTCTTTTTTTGGAAATTTTTCTGAAAAATAAAAAATCGCCGATATTTGAATTAATTCCGACAAAACTAAAAGCTCGACCAAAAAATGATGTTTGCATTGTTTGTAAGAAATTTTATTAGCTTTTATTTGATATATCATTTGTTTGATTGCTGTTGTTGGTTCTGGAGATATATGCAATTAAGTGGAACTAACTTTTTTTAACACCGATCAGTGTAAAAATTCTATAGAAATTTTTTAGTGTATACTCAGATCAAAGAACGTGAAACCAGATAGATCATATTGTGATCGACGGAAGACACGCTTCAAACGTACTGGATGTGCGCACATTTCGGGGACTTAACTCTGACCATAATCTTGTTGCAGCCAATATCCGCATGCGGTTGTGCAATGTGAAGAATATACGCACAAGAATGCAAGGAAAGATAGATGTCGATAAGCTGCAATCACATTGGACTGTCGAGGGATTCTCTGCTCAACACTCGGTTAAGCTCAACCAACTTTACTCTTGCCTCGATGACGCTGGTGGACTATGGGCGCATATATCCCACTCCATGCGCACTACTACTGAGGAAGTCATTGGTTTTCAGCGCCCACAACCAATGATATGACCAGGAGTGTTGCGACGCGACATCAGCAAAATACGCTGCATATACAAATAAGCTGAAGTCAGCTGCAACGCGAGTCATGCGCGAAAATTATCGTGAAAAGAGAAAGGAAGAGAGATACATTTTCAGACGCAAAAAAAGAGAGCAGGAAAAACGTTAGCGTGAAAAATTAAGGTGTACCAGGGTAAGAAGGATGCTCAAAAATTCTGCCAACAGGTTAAGCGCCTAACCCAAGGTTTCAAGCCCGGAGCATTCGTTTTCAGAGATGAAAATGGTGATCTGGCTACATATAGGCAGTGCGCATTGAGATTATGGAGGAAGCAATTTTCGAATCAACTTGCGGGCGATAATCCGAAGAATTCTGTCCTTGGAGAATGTGATCTGACACCACCAATCGACGATGATAGAGTGAAAATTCCACCACCTAGCCATGACGAGGTTAACGTTGCTATCAAGCGACTCAAAAATAACGAAGCAGCAGGTGCTGACGACCTAGCTGCTGAATTGTTTAAAATCGGCGGCGTTGAATTGATAAGGTGCATGCATCACCTCATCATCAAAATATGGCTAGCGGAAAGGATGACCGACGATTGGAGTCTCAGTGTGCTTTGTCCTATACTTAAGAAAGGAGACCCGACAATCTGCGCCAACTTCCAAAGTATCAGTCTTATTCCCATCGCGTACAAGGTTCTTTCGATGAAAGCCACATACCAAAACACTGATTGGACCTTATCAGTGTAGCTTTCGACCAGGTGTTGCGTTCAATAGACTGCAAACTAGCTTTATGATCCCATGGTCACTGGAACGGATACAGTTTCATTGTCATTGAAGCTAACCGAGTTCAGGGCCAATGGTTTGTGCAAGCTATGGCCACGAGCAGTCAGTTCATTGCACTAACGACATCAGCATTTTGGAAATACGTGCTTCAGCTGGCGTCGATCAAGCTAGCGGAGTCGGATTTCTTAAGTCGCTGCTGAGTTGAGTGCGGAGCCAAGATTGTTTGTGACCAAGGTGTGTGTGTGTGTGTGCATATTGGTTTAGCTCACCTTTTTAGTTATTTAAGCTTATGTTAAGACAAAAAGGTGAGGAGTTGGAAAAAGTTTGTACTTATAATTAGATCTTAATTAGATAATAAAAAATAATTCATCAACAATTCTAAAAAGAGTTTAATTATACCAACAATTGGCGCAGCCGGTCTGTCGGACCAAAAGAAAAAAAAAACAAAAACTAAAGTCACAACCGAATAAAGTGAAATTCAGTGCATTTTTGACAATTCTGACAAAAGTCAAAAGTAAAAAAAAAAAAAGAAAAACAATTGGGTAATTTTGTCAAAGCATATAACAACAATTGTGATTAAATAGATCATTAAAAAAAAAAAAAAAAAAAAAAAAAAACTGTGATAAAAAAAAAAAGAAATATCTATTTTCAAAAATCCCAAACAATCCTAAAGTAAAACAACAACAACCAAGTAATCATCAATAGAACAAGACAAGTAAAAAAAAAAAAAAAACAAAAAACAATAACTATAAAGTGAAAATAAATTGTGATTTATCTTGCAAACACACATACAACAACTGAAAAACAACTGGAAAAAAACAACAACCAAGTAATCATCAATAGTACAAGACAACCAACAACTGAAAAACAACTGGAAAACAACAACAACCAAGTAATCATCAATAGTACAAGACAAACAACAACTGAAAAACAACTGGAGAACAACAACAACAATACGTTCCTTTTATTGAAAGCGCTATAATCTCACATTTAAGGATAAAGAAATCAACGTCAACATAAAATAGTTACACCAAACACCAATCAATTGCCGCATTAAAAAACAACAACAGCAACAACGAAGCAAAAACCATCAACTGTAAATGCAAAGCTCTACACCGAGGTCACCAAAAAGGCTTAGGAGCGGAAAGGTACGCGACGATTCCGGTATTAACTTAAAATCCTATTTAACACAGCAAATTGAAAGAGTGCAAGGGGGTGAGAAATTATCCACGATTACTTGCGATCGGATAGAAAAAAAACTAACTGAAACACAAGAAAGAAGATCAGAACAAATAAAAAAATTTAGAAAAGATTCGGAAAACTTCAGGCAAGAACTGGTAAAATTTCAAACCCACTCACACTCTTTCAAAGTAAGTGAAGATAGCTCTAGTAATTGTAACAATAATTGTACAAAAATAGAAGCTGATAGTAACTTAAGTGTTAGTTTAAATTGGTTAAGTGTTTCACTGTCTAAGTCAGAACAAGACCTTATCAGTGCGGTCCGAATAGATTCAGCAAACGAAAAAAAAATGGCAATAGATTATTCAAAAATTGCTAAGCTCACGGCTCAATTGGTTCCCATATTTTCTGGTGACCAAAGCCCCCTAGTAGTGAGTGACCTTCAAATGTTTTTAGGTTGTTCGAAAAAGGTACTTGACTGTCTAGAAGAAAGTGAACGGGAAGCCTTTCTAAATATAATACCCACAAGATTACGAGGGGAAGCTTATCAATTAGTGGCCTCAAACCCACCCACTTCGTTTCAGGATATTGAAACACTATTAAGCCGCACATACCTACCTAGAGAAACATACCAAGAATTAGTAAACAAACTACTGACCTTACGACAACATCCAAACGAAACTCTTATTGCCTATACGGCACGAATAAGCAACATATTACAACAATGTAAGGAAGCGGCTAGAATAAAATATGGTGCAACAGTTGCACCCGTGATAACACAATTAGAAGATTTTGCAAAGAACTCTCTAAAAAGCTCGGTTACGAATCCATACTTAAGCCAGTACTTACTAACAATAAAGGATGAGCCCTTAGACTTATTAGTACGAAAGGCACTAGATATGGAAAAATTACAACAAACGGCCTTGCCTATTCAGACTGCCCAAATGTATCCAGCATACCCAAATCTATCAACAGCATCAACTGCGATTCCACCATGGAAATTCAATGAATGTCCTCCTAATGGATACCCCCAACAACCAAGCCAGGCACTAAATAGGTCTATTAGAGCTGCCGAACATTTTGCCGCAAAAATTACTTGCAATTTTTGTAGGAAAAAGGTTCACACTTATACAGAGTGTTTGACTAGGAAAAATACACCTTTTTGCTCTAATTGCAAAATATATAACCATGACATTAGAGACTGTCGACGATTAAACAACACCAATACCAGACACTTAAGCAACGAACAATACAGACCAGGTGAACAGTTCAATAGAAATTTGGCAGGAAACAACAATAAGTATAACACTGACAGTACGCAAAAAATACACGCAGGGAACAGCGGTTATAACAGGGACACGAGAACCCCAAATATTCCGCGAATTTACAATGTACGCACTAGATGCGATTTTTGCGGAAGGAATGGTCATTTAGTAGCTGAATGCCAACAAAAACAACGTTGGGAAGCCATGAATCAGGGAAACGAGTCGCGGTCGAGTCACAACTCCCCGACTCGACAATAAAAGAACACATTAGTAAAACAGGGGAACTGCAGCCACCTACATCCGTACCCACCATAAGAGTGCCTATAGATATCGCAAATCCAGACACAGTAAGTCTTATAGTGGACACGGGTGCGGAGGTTAGTTTAATTAAGAAAAGTAGTATAAAAGAAAACACAAAAATAGAAAAAATTAATAAATGCACTCTACAAACAGCTTTTGGTAAGGGCACGACCCTAGGGAACTGTCAGGGAAATATAACTATAAACTCCAAAAAAAATTACCCTTGCACTTTTCAAGTGATAAATGGTATTAGTGGCATGTCGGACGATGGCCTATTAGGAAATGACTTCCTTTCCAAACACTGTAATGTCGATGGACCGAATGATCGTCTGATATTTCCTCGTACAAAGTTTAACAGTGAAGAACTGCAAATACCCATGAAAAATAGACATAATTACATTAGAGAAAAACCTAAAAATCACGAAGGACAAGATCCCACAAAAACCACTTTAAAGCAATTCAAGTTCACTCGTACACAGTCGAGCGCAGAAGAGTTTTGCTTATCTATGATTGAGAGTAATAATCAAATACTCTGTCAGAGGGCAGTCGAAATAGGACATTACACTGACAAGGTGGAGCCCAAGGAGGTAATACAAACCACCTGTAATGTCTTTAAGGCTTCTTCCATAAGGGAAGCTGGCTGCTTAACCGAAGACAATAATCAAAACAAAATAGATAACAAAAGCCAAATACATGAAGTCATGGAACGAACAGTTGTTTTTAATTTACCTGTCGTCATACCGGAGCGGTGTCATAAGATTATTGAGCTACCAATTAATTTCAAAGAAGAAATGATCTGCCTATCACAGGAATTTTTAGAAGGGGTCTTTTTATCAAATTGTATACTACCCACAGGCAATAAAAAGCCCTTAGTAGGCGTCCTTAATACCACAAATAATACAGTAAGGCTTGCTAAACTTACTCTAAAACTGGCGTCTGCACTGGGATACGAAAGAGTTCCAATACTAAACGAAATTAACAGTACCAATACATCAAAGGTACAATTAACAATAAATGATGAGAAAGATACTGATACAGACTGTGTTAAAAAAATTTTGTTCAATAAAATATACTCAGAGGAAATTAATTTACGAATGACTAAACTCGAAAAGGAAATTAAAGTCAGCCACACTTTAAATGATGAAGAAAAAAAATCCATACTAGATCTTTGCCGCGAATTTAATGACATATTCCACCTAAAAGGTGACAAACTGACAAACACTGGGGCTTTATCGCATGAAATACCACTCATTCAAGATCAAGCCCCAATAAATCAGAAAATGTATAGGTTGCCTGAGACACAACGACAAATAATAAATGACCAAATTAAAGAAATGTTAGGTGACGATATAGTTCAACCAAGCAAAAGTCCATGGAATTCGCCTCTTTTAGTAGTTCCCAAAAAAGCAGGACCAGATGGAGAAAAAAGATGGCGAGTCGTAGTAGATTTTCGTAAACTAAATGAAAAAACTATTGGCGACGCCTACCCATTACCACGAATTGAGGACATATTGGATCAGTTAGGTCATTCACGTTATTTTACGACACTGGATCTCGCCAGTGGTTATCACCAGGTACAAGTTCACCCAAGAGATCGACCCAAAACGGCCTTCAGCACAAACTATGGGCATTACGAGTTCAAACGTATGCCTTTTGGATTAAAAGGAGCCCCAGCCACGTTTCAACGGTTGATGAACTATGTATTAACAGGCTTACAAGGCATTGAATGCTTCGTGTACTTGGATGACATAGTCATCTACGGAAAAAACTTGGAGGACCATAATAGAAAACTACTAAAAGTTTTCTCCAAGCTAAGGCAAAATAACCTCAAACTCCAGCCTGAAAAGTGCCAGTTCTTATGTAAGGAAATAGTTTATTTAGGACATATCTGCTCAGAGAAAGGAGCACTCCCCGATCCCAAGAAAACAGAAAGTGTTAAAAATTTTCCAGTGCCAAAAACGGTGCGTCAACTTCAATCGTTTCTGGGCCTTGCAAATTATTACCGAAAGTTTATACCGGCATTTTCTAAAATAGTGAAACCAATTACCAACCTACTGCGCAAGGACGTTAAATTTAAATGGACAGAGAAATGTCAAGAAGCATTTCAAAAAATAAAAAATGAACTCATTTCACCTCCCCTCCTAATTTATCCAGATTTTGCCAGACCCTTCAATCTTACAACAGACGCGAGCAATGATGCCATTGGTGCTGTACTTTCCCAAGGCGAAGTAGGAAGAGATAAGCCAATTGCTTATGCGAGCCGAACTCTAAACAAAGCCGAACAAAAGTACTCGACAATAGAAAAAGAACTTCTGGCGATTGTGTGGGCTACAAAAAATTTTAGATGCTACCTACAGGGACGACCATTCACGGTTTATACAGATCATAAACCACTCAAAGGCGTGTTCAACACCAAAGATCCTACCACGCGACTGGTAAGGTTTCACCACAAGCTCTCGGAGTATGATTATAAAATCGAATATAAACCGGGAAAATACAATACCAACGCAGATGCTTAAAGCCGAATACCATCGGAAATAAACGATAGTACCAAGTTTATTACAACAGCTATTATACACACTAGACCAGAAGAAAGTATTACGACATCTGAAGCAAACCAACTAAAATGCTATGCCATAACTCGAGCGCAGTCAAAAAGTTTAAAAGTACCTGCTACAATAGACACAGACATCAGTCTAACCGAACAGAATAACACGAGTGTGAACAAAGAATCTAAACCCAACATACTAAAGGAAAACTTAAAAGTAGAAGTTTTGAGTAAGCCTGAGGAGATACAAATTATCCTTAAGGACTATCACGATTCTATTTTTGGGGGTCACCAAGGTGTATTGAAAACGTATAAAAAAATTCGTCGTAAATATTGGTGGAAAAAAATGCTGTACGACATTAAAACTTACATAAAAAAATGTAAAAAATGCCAAATAATGAAATCATCAATGCCAACAAAAATGCCTATGGTTATAACAGACATTGCGGAAAAGCCTTTTGATAAGATATATTTGGATATCGTAGGACCATTACAACAAACTTTAACAAATAATCAATATATTCTTACGTTTCAAGATAACCTCACCAAACTGGTAGACTGCTACGCCATCCCAAATGCAGAAGCCCAAACAGTGGCTCAAATGGTATTCGACCAAATTATTACGCGCTATGGTATTCCAAAACAAATAGTTACCGATCAGGGGACAAACTTTTTAAGCGACCTCTTTAAAGACCTTTGTAAGCTATTAAAAATTAAAAAGCTACAAACTTCAGCTTACCACCCGCAATCCAATGGTGCTCTTGAACGAGCACATAGACCAATAGTTGAATACCTACGAAGCATTTGTGATGGAAACCCGCAATCCTGGGATCAATATATACGAACAGCAACATTTGTATATAACAACAGTTTCCATGATAGCACAAAACTCACACCAATGGAGTGCTTATATGGGTTCACATCGGATATCCCATCTAATTTAAAGCGTGAGCCAGAACCCATTTACAACCACGAAAGTTACTACCACGTACTCAAACACAAACTGCAGAAATCATATGCAATTGCCAGACATAACCTATTAAAGAGCAAACAACAATCAAAGGCTTATTACGATCATTCAATACGACCACAAAACTTTCATGTAGGAGATCAGGTCCTAGTAAAAAATGAAAATAGAAAGGGTAAATTAGCTCCCATTTGGCGAGGACCTTACCGGGTGATTGCTGTAAAAGGACCTGTCAATACACAGGTACAAGTAGGAAACAAACGAATAGTTATACACAACAACAGGTTAAAACCATATTACGAATAAAACAAATAATATAAACAAAATAAAAAAAAATTTTTTTTAATAAATTTGATAATAAAAACGAAAATTTAAATATATAAGGAATAATAACCATAACGCAACCCTGCCAAATACAAATTGAAGAATATACAATTAAGTTTCAAGGACACAACAGACATCCACTCAAAATAAAACAACCAGACTTTTTCCCTTTAGAACAAAGAAACATAAAAAATTTAAACACAAGCTATACAAAATCTCTTATACAAATGAAAAGCAACCAATCAATACAAATCTTAATGGGCAAGGATACAAACGAATTTATAAATAAAGGGACAAAAACATTAGAAGAGGTACACAAAAAGTTAGTTCAATTAGGGAAAGAAAAAAGCGCCTCACACCATCATAAGATCGCACTAACTTCAATCTCTTTTTCAAGCTCGCTAATGCTATTGCTGGCAATGTACATTGCTTACAAAATCATTAATTTATTAAGAGAGAAACTACAAAAAACAAAAAAATCACCTATAGTACCTGTTGTAGATATTCAGCTTCAGGAGATTGAAACTCCTACGGACATTAACCCTCACATAACACCTTAACCAAGAAAGCCATTAGCAAGACCAATGACATTTACGCCCAAAACGTCATTCCAATTAGTGAGCGAAACTTAAAAAAAAAAGGGGGACCACTTCTACTTAAGTAATTAAAAAAAAAAAAAAAAAAAACAAGATATTCATGAATGAGTCAATACCAACCGAAACACGTAACTTCTTACTAAAATTAAGAAAATTATCTAATATTAAGAACAATAAATATCTAAGAAATTGTGAAAAAAAATCTTATATGATAAATCAAATATTATATGATACACAAAAAAAAAAAAAGAAAAACTAAGTAGCATATTCAAGTAAATTCTAAAAGAATAATTAAATATATATACATATACAATTATACGATATAAATTTTATAAGAATTTAGAAGTTTAAAAATCAAATGTATATCTGTTACGGTCATAACACAAACAAAATTTAAGTTATTCAAGTGTATTAAAAAACAAAAAAAAAAAAAAATATAATAATTACATATATTCAATTCAGACTTAACTTTACGATTTATATGATCTTCATTTTATAAAAATTTAGAAACTATAAAAAATCCAATGTGGCCACACACATGGACTGTTGAACGACAGCAATCGAGAAATATTCCTTTTTTTTTACTAAACAAAAAAAAAAAGCGTAATATTTCTCTTGCAAAAAAATGGAAGGAAATGTTGCGTTCAATAGACTGCAAACTAGCTTTATGATCCCATGGTCACTGGAACGGATACAGTTTCATTGTCATTGAAGCTAACCGAGTTCAGGGCCAATGGTTTGTGCAAGCTATGGCCACGAGCAGTCAGTTCATTGCACTAACGACATCAGCATTTTGGAAATACGTGCTTCAGCTGGCGTCGATCAAGCTAGCGGAGTCGGATTTCTTAAGTCGCTGCTGAGTTGAGTGCGGAGCCAAGATTGTTTGTGACCAAGGTGTGTGTGTGTGTGTGCATATTGGTTTAGCTCACCTTTTTAG
Source organism: Tetanocera ferruginea (assembly GCA_958299015.1). Taxonomy (NCBI): domain Eukaryota; kingdom Metazoa; phylum Arthropoda; class Insecta; order Diptera; family Sciomyzidae; genus Tetanocera; species Tetanocera ferruginea. Next base: position 26,530 of record CATQJF010000046.1, on the reverse strand, counting down.
TTATTTAAGCTTATGTTAAGACAAAAAGGTGAGGAGTTGGAAAAAGTTTGTACTTATAATTAGATCTTAATTAGATAATAAAAAATAATTCATCAACAATTCTAAAAAGAGTTTAATTATACCAACTGTAATGTAAGAAATTTTATTAGCTTTTATTTGATATATCATTTGTTTGATTGCTGTTGTTGGTTCTGGAGATATATGCAATTAAGTGGAACTAACTTTTTTTAACACCGATCAGTGTAAAAATTCTATAGAAATTTTTTAGTGTATACTCAGATCAAAGAACGTGAAACCAGATAGATCATATTGTGATCGACGGAAGACACGCTTCAAACGTACTGGATGTGCGCACATTTCGGGGACTTAACTCTGACCATAATCTTGTTGCAGCCAATATCCGCATGCGGTTGTGCAATGTGAAGAATATACGCACAAGAATGCAAGGAAAGATAGATGTCGATAAGCTGCAATCACATTGGACTGTCGAGGGATTCTCTGCTCAACACTCGGTTAAGCTCAACCAACTTTACTCTTGCCTCGATGACGCTGGTGGACTATGGGCGCATATATCCCACTCCATGCGCACTACTACTGAGGAAGTCATTGGTTTTCAGCGCCCACAACCAATGATATGACCAGGAGTGTTGCGACGCGACATCAGCAAAATACGCTGCATATACAAATAAGCTGAAGTCAGCTGCAACGCGAGTCATGCGCGAAAATTATCGTGAAAAGAGAAAGGAAGAGAGATACATTTTCAGACGCAAAAAAAGAGAGCAGGAAAAACGTTAGCGTGAAAAATTAAGGTGTACCAGGGTAAGAAGGATGCTCAAAAATTCTGCCAACAGGTTAAGCGCCTAACCCAAGGTTTCAAGCCCGGAGCATTCGTTTTCAGAGATGAAAATGGTGATCTGGCTACATATAGGCAGTGCGCATTGAGATTATGGAGGAAGCAATTTTCGAATCAACTTGCGGGCGATAATCCGAAGAATTCTGTCCTTGGAGAATGTGATCTGACACCACCAATCGACGATGATAGAGTGAAAATTCCACCACCTAGCCATGACGAGGTTAACGTTGCTATCAAGCGACTCAAAAATAACGAAGCAGCAGGTGCTGACGACCTAGCTGCTGAATTGTTTAAAATCGGCGGCGTTGAATTGATAAGGTGCATGCATCACCTCATCATCAAAATATGGCTAGCGGAAAGGATGACCGACGATTGGAGTCTCAGTGTGCTTTGTCCTATACTTAAGAAAGGAGACCCGACAATCTGCGCCAACTTCCAAAGTATCAGTCTTATTCCCATCGCGTACAAGGTTCTTTCGATGAAAGCCACATACCAAAACACTGATTGGACCTTATCAGTGTAGCTTTCGACCAGGTAAGTCCACCATAGACCAGATTTTTACACTTCGCCAAATCCTGGAAAAACCCACGAAAATCAAATCGACATCCACCATCTCTTTGTCGATTATAAAGTTGCGTTCGATAGCCCGATTCGAGATTGCCTGTACGCAACAATGTCTGAGTTCGGTATACCTGCAAAGTTGATAAGGTTCTGCAAGATGACGTTTAGCAATACCTCTAGCTCCGTCAAGGTAGGAAATGACCTCTCCGAAACCTTAAATACCGAACGAGGGCTCAGACAAGGCGACCCGCTATCATGCGATCTCTTCATCATGGAGGGGATCCTACGAAAGGCAAGTGTACATCGCAATGGAACCATGTTCTACAAAGGTGCCCAGCTCCTTGCGTATACTGATGATATCGATATTATCGGCCGAACCAAGAGAGATGTAACTGCTGCTTTCGCCGCTATCGAAAAAGGAATCAGCCAAAGTGGGTTTGACGGTGAACGAGTTCAAAACAACAGCAACCACAAAGTCAGCATGGAGATAAAGCCAAGAATAACAATTGCTAATAGGTGCTACTACGGGCTAAGTAAGCAATTAGGTTCCAGAGCCCTCTCTCGATCGACAAAACTAACACTCTACAACAGTGGCGTTGCTAGTGTTGGTGGCACCCGGGGCGGAAACTAAATTGTGCACCCCTTAAGAAGGTTATAGTAAACCTCATGTTTAAAAAATACCACGAAATTAATATAATTTTTTAAATAATAGTTTACTGTCATGATTAGTTTGTTAAAGTGCAAATAAATTTATAAATATTTTAATTATTTGTATAGTTTATAAAATTCGGTTACAATAAACAAAATTTAAAAATAATCTCATCGATATTAGTATATTTGATATCATTTGAAAGATATGTAATTTGGCAACTATACAAAACTTGAAAAATTTAATTTAATTTCAAATTTGAAGTATATCTCAAATTTTTTAAAGCAGGATTTCCGCAATCAAGAAATTTTTCAAAAAATGTTTTGTTTAGGCAAAATTTTGATTAACAACAGTGAGTAAATCCCCAAAGATCTATTTTAAATAAATTTTTTTACTATTTCCGTTTTAATCTTACAATAATTGTCGATAAATCCGACTACATATTTTTGAATCAACCGCTACAAAAATGACATATTTTAGAAAAGATTTGGAAAAAAGCTTATAAGGGCTTATAAGTTATGCGAGAACAATTTACTATCAGTAAACCACACAATATCAGTTTTAAATAATTGGAGAACTGACTTTAAGAAGTTATAAAAACTAGTTAAAAACAAAATTTTTTTTACTAGTTGTGAAAATTTTACGAAAAATTGTGCATAATTGAAGAAAAAACAGGACCTGGAAGCAAACCGTTGGCAAATTTTCCCTCATTAACCCTGAATAACTATAAAGTCAAATATATCTTCGAAATCAATCCATGTCTTCTATATAAGAGTTAAGTGAAAATTAAAATAAATTATTAAAATTCATTTATAAACTTTTTTCTTAATTTTGTCAACTTCTTTAAAGTATTCTATATTCATTTCAGCTTCGACTTTGATAGAAAAAACTGAGGTCTGTAAGATTTGACTGCCCTATCCTCGACTATTAATATCACAGGATCACTATATTACACTGATGCCAAATTATTATCAGAAATTTGTTTCATACTCATTATGTACATAATTCCCAAAGCAAACTAGCCCTAACTGGACAAGGTCAAAAGTCTGAATGGCCCAAAAAGAGCTAACAATTACAAGAAATCTGTTGATGCTTCACATTCGGTGACTGAGAACAAAATTTAATTTAAATAATTAGAATAATTTTTAAGGAACTGTGCATCTTCTGTTAAAAAATGTATTTATGACTGTTTTAGTTGGTTTAGTATAGTTAAGGAGTCAGAAAACCATCTTGAGGTTTTAGTAAACATCTTCAAAATAAAATATAAAAAAAGTCAGAACGCCTGAAAATTGTTATAAAACGCCATTTATTTAATTTAAATAAAAAATGTAATGCATTTAAATCATAATTTAATTTTTTAGAAAATTTTTAAGCATGTAATTAGTTGAGTATTGATTTTTAAATTGTTTCATGTAACAAGATATAACAATGATAAATTAAATTCCGAATTGAATTGAATTATGCTTGGTTTTCACTTAGTCATTTTTTGCTTGACATGAAATTGAAAAGTTTAAAAAATCACATAAATAACATTTTTTTTTGCAATTTTTGCTATAAACATGTGAAGATATCAGTTTTTTCTATTTTTCGCTATTATCAAACAGAAAAAAAATGACAACGTGTTGGCATTTTTCATGTGACTGACAATAACTGACCATTGAAATTGACATAGTGAAAACCAGGCTTTAGGTTTTAGTATGAGCGTTTGTTTATATTGAAAAAAATTTCATATAAAGTTAAATTTTTAAAAAAACGAAGTAAAAAATATTTGCATTCACTGTTGCACACTTTTGATACTCAAAACATAACACCGCAGCCATTTAAGTGTTCTTATTATAATAAAAAATTGTGTGGTAAAAAGTTCTTTTGTAAAATTTTGCACCCCATTTTAGCGTGTACCCGGGGCGGACCGCCCCCCCTCGCCCCCCTTTCTACGCTACTGCTCTACAAGACGCACATCATACCTGTGCTTCTCAATGGCGCTGAGGCATGGGTGGTATCGCAAACAGAACCAGTCGCTCTTGTTGGCTGTTCGAGTTGGCGACGACTATCGCATTCGAATGAACCACGAACTGTACGAGCACTACAACGACATTGACATAGTTAAGTGTATTACAATTCAACCCCTACGCTGGCTGTTCTCATAATGTAGTGTTCTCATACACACTACAGGGTCATGTCATTTGTATGGATGAAGAATCTCCAGCAAAGAAGGTGTTTGGGGCGAAATCCAAGGGTCGACGACGAACAGAAAGACCATGCCTCCGATGGATTGACCAGGATGAGGAAGCCTTTACCACGCTTGGTGGAAGGTATTGGAGAAGGCGCCCGCGAAGCAGAGACGACTGACGAGATCTGATGAAAACATCCGTAACCCGACCACGGGTTGTCATGGCCACCAAAATAAGTAAGTAAGTAAGTAAGTGTATTATATTATATTATATATTTTATATTTTATATTTTATATTTTATATTTTATATTTTATATTTTATATTTTATATTTTATATTTTATATTTTATATTTTATATTTTATATTTTATATTTTATATTTTATATTTTATATTTTATATTTTATATTTTATATTTTATATTTTATATTTTATATTTTATATTTTATATTTTATATTTTATATTTTATATTTTATATTTTATATTTTATATTTTATATTTTATATTTTATATTTTATATTTTATATTTTATATTTTATATTTTATATTTTATATTTTATATTTTATATTTTATATTTTATATTTTATATTTTATATTTTATATTTTATATTTTATATTTTATATTTTATATTTTATATTTTATATTTTATATTTTATATTTTATATTTTATATTTTATATTTTATATTTTATATTTTATATTTTATATTTTATATTTTATATTTTATATTTTATATTTTATATTTTATATTTTATATTTTATATTTTATATTTTATATTTTATATTTTATATTTTATATTTTATATTTTATATTTTATATTTTATATTTTATATTTTATATTTTATATTTTATATTTTATATTTTATATTTTATATTTTATATTTTATATTTTATATTTTATATTTTATATTTTATATTTTATATTTTATATTTTATATTTTATATTTTATATTTTATATTTTATATTTTATATTTTATATTTTATATTTTATATTTTATATTTTATATTTTATATTTTATATTTTATATTTTATATTTTATATTTTATATTTTATATTTTATATTTTATATTTTATATTTTATATTTTATATTTTATATTTTATATTTTATATTTTATATTTTATATTTTATATTTTATATTTTATATTTTATATTTTATATTTTATATTTTATATTTTATATTTTATATTTTATATTTTATATTTTATATTTTATATTTTATATTTTATATTTTATATTTTATATTTTATATTTTATATTTTATATTTTATATTTTATATTTTATATTTTATATTTTATATTTTATATTTTATATTTTATATTTTATATTTTATATTTTATATTTTATATTTTATATTTTATATTTTATATTTTATATTTTATATTTTATATTTTATATTTTATATTTTATATTTTATATTTTATATTTTATATTTTATATTTTATATTTTATATTTTATATTTTATATTTTATATTTTATATTTTATATTTTATATTTTATATTTTATATTTTATATTTTATATTTTATATTTTATATTTTATATTTTATATTTTATATTTTATATTTTATATTTTATATTTTATATTTTATATTTTATATTTTATATTTTATATTTTATATTTTATATTTTATATTTTATATTTTATATTTTATATTTTATATTTTATATTTTATATTTTATATTTTATATTTTATATTTTATATTTTATATTTTATATTTTATATTTTATATTTTATATTTTATATTTTATATTTTATATTTTATATTTTATATTTTATATTTTATATTTTATATTTTATATTTTATATTTTATATTTTATATTTTATATTTTATATTTTATATTTTATATTTTATATTTTATATTTTATATTTTATATTTTATATTTTATATTTTATATTTTATATTTTATATTTTATATTTTATATTTTATATTTTATATTTTATATTTTATATTTTATATTTTATATTTTATATTTTATATTTTATATTTTATATTTTATATTTTATATTTTATATTTTATATTTTATATTTTATATTTTATATTTTATATTTTATATTTTATATTTTATATTTTATATTTTATATTTTATATTTTATATTTTATATTTTATATTTTATATTTTATATTTTATATTTTATATTTTATATTTTATATTTTATATTTTATATTTTATATTTTATATTTTATATTTTATATTTTATATTTTATATTTTATATTTTATATTTTATATTTTATATTTTATATTTTATATTTTATATTTTATATTTTATATTTTATATTTTATATTTTATATTTTATATTTTATATTTTATATTTTATATTTTATATTTTATATTTTATATTTTATATTTTATATTTTATATTTTATATTTTATATTTTATATTTTATATTTTATATTTTATATTTTATATTTTATATTTTATATTTTATATTTTATATTTTATATTTTATATTTTATATTTTATATTTTATATTTTATATTTTATATTTTATATTTTATATTTTATATTTTATATTTTATATTTTATATTTTATATTTTATATTTTATATTTTATATTTTATATTTTATATTTTATATTTTATATTTTATATTTTATATTTTATATTTTATATTTTATATTTTATATTTTATATTTTATATTTTATATTTTATATTTTATATTTTATATTTTATATTTTATATTTTATATTTTATATTTTATATTTTATATTTTATATTTTATATTTTATATTTTATATTTTATATTTTATATTTTATATTTTATATTTTATATTTTATATTTTATATTTTATATTTTATATTTTATATTTTATATTTTATATTTTATATTTTATATTTTATATTTTATATTTTATATTTTATATTTTATATTTTATATTTTATATTTTATATTTTATATTTTATATTTTATATTTTATATTTTATATTTTATATTTTATATTTTATATTTTATATTTTATATTTTATATTTTATATTTTATATTTTATATTTTATATTTTATATTTTATATTTTATATTTTATATTTTATATTTTATATTTTATATTTTATATTTTATATTTTATATTTTATATTTTATATTTTATATTTTATATTTTATATTTTATATTTTATATTTTATATTTTATATTTTATATTTTATATTTTATATTTTATATTTTATATTTTATATTTTATATTTTATATTTTATATTTTATATTTTATATTTTATATTTTATATTTTATATTTTATATTTTATATTTTATATTTTATATTTTATATTTTATATTTTATATTTTATATTTTATATTTTATATTTTATATTTTATATTTTATATTTTATATTTTATATTTTATATTTTATATTTTATATTTTATATTTTATATTTTATATTTTATATTTTATATTTTATATTTTATATTTTATATTTTATATTTTATATTTTATATTTTATATTTTATATTTTATATTTTATATTTTATATTTTATATTTTATATTTTATATTTTATATTTTATATTTTATATTTTATATTTTATATTTTATATTTTATATTTTATATTTTATATATTATATTTTATATTTTATATTTTATATTTTATATTTTATATTTTATATTTTATATTTTATATTTTATATTTTATATTTTATATTTTATATTTTATATTTTATATTTTATATTTTATATTTTATATTTTATATTTTATATTTTATATTTTATATTTTATATTTTATATTTTATATTTTATATTTTATATTTTATATTTTATATTTTATATTTTATATTTTATATTTTATATTTTATATTTTATATTTTATATTTTATATTTTATATTTTATATTTTATATTTTATATTTTATATTTTATATTTTATATTTTATATTTTATATTTTATATTTTATATTTTATATTTTATATTTTATATTTTATATTTTATATTTTATATTTTATATTTTATATTTTATATTTTATATTTTATATTTTATATTTTATATTTTATATTTTATATTTTATATTTTATATTTTATATTTTATATTTTATATTTTATATTTTATATTTTATATTTTATATTTTATATTTTATATTTTATATTTTATATTTTATATTTTATATTTTATATTTTATATTTTATATTTTATATTTTATATTTTATATTTTATATTTTATATTTTATATTTTATATTTTATATTTTATATTTTATATTTTATATTTTATATTTTATATTTTATATTTTATATTTTATATTTTATATTTTATATTTTATATTTTATATTTTATATTTTATATTTTATATTTTATATTTTATATTTTATATTTTATATTTTATATTTTATATTTTATATTTTATATTTTATATTTTATATTTTATATTTTATATTTTATATTTTATATTTTATATTTTATATTTTATATTTTATATTTTATATTTTATATTTTATATTTTATATTTTATATTTTATATTTTATATTTTATATTTTATATTTTATATTTTATATTTTATATTTTATATTTTATATTTTATATTTTATATTTTATATTTTATATTTTATATTTTATATTTTATATTTTATATTTTATATTTTATATTTTATATTTTATATTTTATATTTTATCTATACTATTATATAAAAGGAGACTCACGGATTTGCGGCGACGTGTTCTCAATAACCGCTGAACCGATTTTTATAATTTTTTCACTATTCAATTGCTATGATAAGCGAAATTAAAATAGGGTACTACGTTTTTTACAAAACTTTTTCTTTAATTATTTAAGAATTCATGTCTTTTAATTCATGCTAATGCTGTACAAGCAGCACAACAAGCAGCAGAAAACCAATGCTTAAGCTCTGGCTGTGAGAGTAACTCAGCACGGCTGCCATGTTGTGTCGGGAGTTGCTCTCAGTTTGGTCTGTTGAGCAGTGTTGCCAACAACCTGACATCGTATTTGTTATGGTTTTCAGACTTGAATTGTTTATACATATTTACAGTCAAAAAATCTTTTTCCTCTTATGCCTGATATATAACCAAATTATTATTTTGTTATTTATTGCAAATGTTATTCATCGACAATAACACAATCTCGACGGATTGAAAGCTTTATACAATAGTTCAGATTTAAAATTTGTTTTTATGGCAACACTAGCTACTTTATTTGCAGTCAACTTCTTGCTCAGAGAGAAATATAAATATATTAAAATCTTACCATGAAATGGGGGATGAAATTTTTTATTGTTGTAGTTATTTCAGTATACAAATATTCCATTGCATATGCTCAAATGCTTCTCAGAGGATCTCAGTACGATCTGAAATGTCGCATTGATATGTCATTGTTTGTGTTCATCTGCGCAGAAATTATGTTCATGCATACAGCCTTATAAAATAGATTTCCTTAAAACTTTTCAATAGGTTTATATTGGACGCATCAGAAAATAATTTTTGTTTTTATTTTCCAACGTCTTTTTTAAAATCAAATAGGTTGGTACTATGAAATGAAGTTGTGACAAAATGATGACCATAAATGTAGAGGAATACCAATATAACTTCTTTAATTTAGTTGGATTTTCGATTTTGTTCCAAACAGAAGCCTCAAAGTTTTTTATTTCGCGTGTTAATAAATGTTGCACATTAAAAGAGTTATTGTGATTGGAGCATATTTTTTATTTTTAACCGATTTCAAAAAGGAGGAGGGTCTCAAGTTGGTTGGTTTCTCTGTTTTTTTATAATAGCATTATAAATAATGCATTTGCATTGGTCTCCAGTAGTTTTAGTTGAACCTTAATATTATAATTCAACTTTTGAATGGTTTTCCATTATATTAGACAGCCTGGCATAAGCTACGCAGCGCATGTAAAACGCATCGAAAACGTATGTTTGACGCAAATTTTAGTGTTTAAAGGATGCGTAAGTTAAGCATATTTTAAACAAGCTGTTAACATCTTCTTTGTATATTAAAATGATTGTATGTACAAGTAGACTTCAAAACCGCTAAACCAATTGTTATGAAATTTTCAGGGAAACTCTAGCAAAGTCTGCAGAGCGCTCCTGTGAAGTTTGGCATCGATATCGAATAGCTTTAGAATTACATGTTGCACAGCTCCAAAATTCTGTATTTGACCTCAATTTTTCACGAGCTGCTTTACTGGTAAAATTTTTAAGCCGTTGCAGAAGGGGCGTGACACTTTTAAGGCATTCAAACTTTTCAGTATAATTTAAGAAACAAAAGTCACAAATTTGTGAAACTCGGAAGAAATATAACATTTAGTCGTGTCCATTCACTGGAAAAATTCAGCAAGCATTGGAAAATGGGGCGTGGCACCATCAACATAGTTTAAATGTTTAATATCGAATAGCTGTGGTACTTAATGTTTCATAATATTTAAACTCAGTATAAATTTAATTTTTGGAAATGTCTTTCGACAAGAAATATAGCACGGGCATTGAAAAACGGGGTGTGACTCCGCCCATACAAGCCAAATTTTTAATAGCAAATAGCATTGGAAATAAAAATCGCTGATCAGTGAAATTCCGAATGGAGTTGCCATTTGGTAATGTCCCTCTAATAGAAAACTGGTCTGAGCTTTGGTCAAGTGGTGCACCTTCCCCTACAAGCTACATTTTTGATCGAATAGGTTCTGAAGTCACAGATGAAGTACATGTGTTTGTCTAAGGCTGCGTGCATTTTCAACGCCGATTCAGACAGACAGGCAGGCTGAAATCTGTGTGAACAAATGAGATGCAAATATCTATCTATCTCGCTTTTTCACACACTCTGCGCACACAGGCAGGCAGTCTAAATCGGCGTTTACTATGCACGTGGCCTAAGGCGTAGCAACGCGCGCCGGGTATTGCTAGTATTTTATATTTTATATTTTATATTTTATATTTTATATTTTATATTTTATATTTTATATTTTATATTTTATATTTTATATTTTATATTTTATATTTTATATTTTATATTTTATATTTTATATTTTATATTTTATATTTTATATTTTATATTTTATATTTTATATTTTATATTTTATATTTTATATTTTATATTTTATATTTTATATTTTATATTTTATATTTTATATTTTATATTTTATATTTTATATTTTATATTTTATATTTTATATTTTATATTTTATATTTTATATTTTATATTTTATATTTTATATTTTATATTTTATATTTTATATTTTATATTTTATATTTTATATTTTATATTTTATATTTTATATTTTATATTTTATATTTTATATTTTATATTTTATATTTTATATTTTATATTTTATATTTTATATTTTATATTTTATATTTTATATTTTATATTTTATATTTTATATTTTATATTTTATATTTTATATTTTATATTTTATATTTTATATTTTATATTTTATATTTTATATTTTATATTTTATATTTTATATTTTATATTTTATATTTTATATTTTATATTTTATATTTTATATTTTATATTTTATATTTTATATTTTATATTTTATATTTTATATTTTATATTTTATATTTTATATTTTATATTTTATATTTTATATTTTATATTTTATATTTTATATTTTATATTTTATATTTTATATTTTATATTTTATATTTTATATTTTATATTTTATATTTTATATTTTATATTTTATATTTTATATTTTATATTTTATATTTTATATTTTATATTTTATATTTTATATTTTATATTTTATATTTTATATTTTATATTTTATATTTTATATTTTATATTTTATATTTTATATTTTATATTTTATATTTTATATTTTATATTTTATATTTTATATTTTATATTTTATATTTTATATTTTATATTTTATATTTTATATTTTATATTTTATATTTTATATTTTATATTTTATATTTTATATTTTATATTTTATATTTTATATTTTATATTTTATATTTTATATTTTATATTTTATATTTTATATTTTATATTTTATATTTTATATTTTATATTTTATATTTTATATTTTATATTTTATATTTTATATTTTATATTTTATATTTTATATTTTATATTTTATATTTTATATTTTATATTTTATATTTTATATTTTATATTTTATATTTTATATTTTATATTTTATATTTTATATTTTATATTTTATATTTTATATTTTATATTTTATATTTTATATTTTATATTTTATATTTTATATTTTATATTTTATATTTTATATTTTATATTTTATATTTTATATTTTATATTTTATATTTTATATTTTATATTTTATATTTTATATTTTATATTTTATATTTTATATTTTATATTTTATATTTTATATTTTATATTTTATATTTTATATTTTATATTTTATATTTTATATTTTATATTTTATATTTTATATTTTATATTTTATATTTTATATTTTATATTTTATATTTTATATTTTATATTTTATATTTTATATTTTATATTTTATATTTTATATTTTATATTTTATATTTTATATTTTATATTTTATATTTTATATTTTATATTTTATATTTTATATTTTATATTTTATATTTTATATTTTATATTTTATATTTTATATTTTATATTTTATATTTTATATTTTATATTTTATATTTTATATTTTATATTTTATATTTTATATTTTATATTTTATATTTTATATTTTATATTTTATATTTTATATTTTATATTTTATATTTTATATTTTATATTTTATATTTTATATTTTATATTTTATATTTTATATTTTATATTTTATATTTTATATTTTATATTTTATATTTTATATTTTATATTTTATATTTTATATTTTATATTTTATATTTTATATTTTATATTTTATATTTTATATTTTATATTTTATATTTTATATTTTATATTTTATATTTTATATTTTATATTTTATATTTTATATTTTATATTTTATATTTTATATTTTATATTTTATATTTTATATTTTATATTTTATATTTTATATTTTATATTTTATATTTTATATTTTATATTTTATATTTTATATTTTATATTTTATATTTTATATTTTATATTTTATATTTTATATTTTATATTTTATATTTTATATTTTATATTTTATATTTTATATTTTATATTTTATATTTTATATTTTATATTTTATATTTTATATTTTATATTTTATATTTTATATTTTATATTTTATATTTTATATTTTATATTTTATATTTTATATTTTATATTTTATATTTTATATTTTATATTTTATATTTTATATTTTATATTTTATATTTTATATTTTATATTTTATATTTTATATTTTATATTTTATATTTTATATTTTATATTTTATATTTTATATTTTATATTTTATATTTTATATTTTATATTTTATATTTTATATTTTATATTTTATATTTTATATTTTATATTTTATATTTTATATTTTATATTTTATATTTTATATTTTATATTTTATATTTTATATTTTATATTTTATATTTTATATTTTATATTTTATATTTTATATTTTATATTTTATATTTTATATTTTATATTTTATATTTTATATTTTATATTTTATATTTTATATTTTATATTTTATATTTTATATTTTATATTTTATATTTTATATTTTATATTTTATAAAATTATATTTTATATTTTATATTTTATATTTTATATTTTATATTTTATATTTTATATTTTATATTTTATATTTTATATTTTATATTTTATATTTTATATTTTATATTTTATATTTTATATTTTATATTTTATATTTTATATTTTATATTTTATATTTTATATTTTATATTTTATATTTTATATTTTATATTTTATATTTTATATTTTATATTTTATATTTTATATTTTATATTTTATATTTTATATTTTATATTTTATATTTTATATTTTATATTTTATATTTTATATTTTATATTTTATATTTTATATTTTATATTTTATATTTTATATTTTATATTTTATATTTTATATTTTATATTTTATATTTTATATTTTATATTTTATATTTTATATTTTATATTTTATATTTTATATTTTATATTTTATATTTTATATTTTATATTTTATATTTTATATTTTATATTTTATATTTTATATTTTATATTTTATATTTTATATTTTATATTTTATATTTTATATTTTATATTTTATATTTTATATTTTATATTTTATATTTTATATTTTATCTATACTATTATATAAAAGGAGACTCACGGATTTGCGGCGACGTGTTCTCAATAACCGCTGAACCGATTTTTATAATTTTTTCACTATTCAATTGCTATGATTAGCGAAATTAAAATAGGGTACTACGTTTTTTACAAAACTTTTTCTTTAATTATTTAAGAATTCATGTGTTTTAATTCATGCTAATGCTGTACAAGCAGCAGAAAACCAATGCTAAGCTCTGGCTGTGAGAGTAACTCAGCACACAGCACGGCTGCCATTTTGTGTCGGGAGTTGCTCTCAGTTTGGTCTCTTGAGCAGTGTTGCCAACAATCTGACATCGTATTTGTTATGGTTTTCAGACTTGAATTGTTTATACATATTTACAGTCAAAAAATCTTTTTCCTCTTATGCCTGATATATAACCAAATTATTATTTTGTTATTTATTGCAAATGTTATTCATCGACAATAACGCAATCTCGACGGATTGAAAGCTTTATACAATAGTTCAGATTTAAAATTTGTTTTTATGGCAACACTAGCTACTTTATTTGCAGTCAACTTCTTGCTCAGAGAGAAATATAAATATATTAAAATCTTACCATGAAATGGGGGATGAAATTTTTTATTGTTGTAGTTATTTCAGTATACAAATATTCCATTGCATATGCTCAAATGCTTCTCAGAGGATCTCAGTACGATCTGAAATGTCGCATTGATATGTCATTGTTTGTGTCCATTTGCGCAGAAATTATGTCCATGCATACAGCCTCATAAAATAGATTTCCTTAAAACTTTTCAATAGGTTTATATTGGACGCATCAGAAAATAATTTTTGTTTTTATTTTCCAACGTCTTTTTTAAAATCAAATAAGTTGGTACTATGAAATGAAGTTGTAACAAAATGATGACCATAAATGTAGAGGAATACCAATATAACTTCTTTAATTTAGTTGGATTTTCGATTTTGTTCCAAACAGAAGCCTAAAATTTTTTTATTTCGCGTGTTAATAAATGTTCCACATTAAAAGAGTTATTGTGATTGGTGTGTAAAGCATTTTTTTATTTTTAACCGATTTCAAAAAGGAGGAGGGTCTCAAGTTGGTTGGTTTCTGTGTTTTTTATAATAGCATTATAAATAATGCATTTGCATTGGTCTCCGGTAGTTTTAGTTGAACCTTGATATTATATTTCAACTTTTGAATGGTTTTCCATTATATTAGACAGCCTGGCATAAGCTACGCAGCGCATGTAAAACGCATCGAAAACGTATGTTTGACGCAAATTTTAGTGTTTAAAGGATGCGTAAGTTAAGTATATTTTAAACAAGCTGTTAACATCTTCTTTGTATATTAAAATGATTGTATGTACAAGTAGACTTCAAAACCGCTAAACCAATTGTTATGAAATTTTCAGGG
Source organism: Tetanocera ferruginea (assembly GCA_958299015.1). Taxonomy (NCBI): domain Eukaryota; kingdom Metazoa; phylum Arthropoda; class Insecta; order Diptera; family Sciomyzidae; genus Tetanocera; species Tetanocera ferruginea. Next base: position 10,738 of record CATQJF010000046.1, on the reverse strand, counting down.
AAACTCTAGCAAAGTCTGGAGAGCGCTCCTGATTCGAAAATTCTGTATTCGACCTCAATTTTCACGTGCTGTTTTACTGGTAAAATTTTAAAGCCGTTGCAGAAGGGGCGTGACACTTTTAAGGCATTCAAACTTTTCAGTATAATTTAAGAAACATAAGTCACAAATTTGTGAAACTCGGAAGGAATATAACATTTAGTCGTGTCCATCCACTGGAAAAATTCAGCAAGCATTGGAAAATGGCACGTGGCACCATCAACATAGTTTAAATGTTAAATATCGAATAGCTGTGGTACTTAATGTTTCATAATATTTAAACTCAGTATAAATTTAATTTTTGGAAATGTCTTTCGACAAGAAATATAGCACGGGCATTGGAAAACGGGGTGTGACTCCGCCCATACAAGCCAAATTTTTAATAGCAAATAGCATTGGAAATAAAAATTCCGAATGGAGTTGCCATTTGGTAATGTCCTTCTAATAGAAAACTGGTCTGAGCTTTGGTCAAGTGGGTGCACCTTCCCCTACAAGCTACATTTTTGATCGAATAGGTTCTGAAGTCACAGATGAAGAACATGTGTTTGTCTAAGGCTGCGTGCATTTTCAACGACAGACAGGCAGGCCGAAATCTGTGTGAACAAATGAGATACAAATATCTATCTATCTCGCTTTTTCACACACTCTGCGCACACAGGCAGGCAGTCTGAATCGGCGTTTACTATGCACGTGGCCTAAGGCGTAGCAACGCGCGCCGGGTATTGCTAGTATTTTATATTTTATATTTTATATTTTATATTTTATATTTTATATTTTATATTTTATATTTTATATTTTATATTTTATATTTTATATTTTATATTTTATATTTTATATTTTATATTTTATATTTTATATTTTATATTTTATATTTTATATTTTATATTTTATATTTTATATTTTATATTTTATATTTTATATTTTATATTTTATATTTTATATTTTATATTTTATATTTTATATTTTATATTTTATATTTTATATTTTATATTTTATATTTTATATTTTATATTTTATATTTTATATTTTATATTTTATATTTTATATTTTATATTTTATATTTTATATTTTATATTTTATATTTTATATTTTATATTTTATATTTTATATTTTATATTTTATATTTTATATTTTATATTTTATATTTTATATTTTATATTTTATATTTTATATTTTATATTTTATATTTTATATTTTATATTTTATATTTTATATTTTATATTTTATATTTTATATTTTATATTTTATATTTTATATTTTATATTTTATATTTTATATTTTATATTTTATATTTTATATTTTATATTTTATATTTTATATTTTATATTTTATATTTTATATTTTATATTTTATATTTTATATTTTATATTTTATATTTTATATTTTATATTTTATATTTTATATTTTATATTTTATATTTTATATTTTATATTTTATATTTTATATTTTATATTTTATATTTTATATTTTATATTTTATATTTTATATTTTATATTTTATATTTTATATTTTATATTTTATATTTTATATTTTATATTTTATATTTTATATTTTATATTTTATATTTTATATTTTATATTTTATATTTTATATTTTATATTTTATATTTTATATTTTATATTTTATATTTTATATTTTATATTTTATATTTTATATTTTATATTTTATATTTTATATTTTATATTTTATATTTTATATTTTATATTTTATATTTTATATTTTATATTTTATATTTTATATTTTATATTTTATATTTTATATTTTATATTTTATATTTTATATTTTATATTTTATATTTTATATTTTATATTTTATATTTTATATTTTATATTTTATATTTTATATTTTATATTTTATATTTTATATTTTATATTTTATATTTTATATTTTATATTTTATATTTTATATTTTATATTTTATATTTTATATTTTATATTTTATATTTTATATTTTATATTTTATATTTTATATTTTATATTTTATATTTTATATTTTATATTTTATATTTTATATTTTATATTTTATATTTTATATTTTATATTTTATATTTTATATTTTATATTTTATATTTTATATTTTATATTTTATATTTTATATTTTATATTTTATATTTTATATTTTATATTTTATATTTTATATTTTATATTTTATATTTTATATTTTATATTTTATATTTTATATTTTATATTTTATATTTTATATTTTATATTTTATATTTTATATTTTATATTTTATATTTTATATTTTATATTTTATATTTTATATTTTATATTTTATATTTTATATTTTATATTTTATATTTTATATTTTATATTTTATATTTTATATTTTATATTTTATATTTTATATTTTATATTTTATATTTTATATTTTATATTTTATATTTTATATTTTATATTTTATATTTTATATTTTATATTTTATATTTTATATTTTATATTTTATATTTTATATTTTATATTTTATATTTTATATTTTATATTTTATATTTTATATTTTATATTTTATATTTTATATTTTATATTTTATATTTTATATTTTATATTTTATATTTTATATTTTATATTTTATATTTTATATTTTATATTTTATATTTTATATTTTATATTTTATATTTTATATTTTATATTTTATATTTTATATTTTATATTTTATATTTTATATTTTATATTTTATATTTTATATTTTATATTTTATATTTTATATTTTATATTTTATATTTTATATTTTATATTTTATATTTTATATTTTATATTTTATATTTTATATTTTATATTTTATATTTTATATTTTATATTTTATATTTTATATTTTATATTTTATATTTTATATTTTATATTTTATATTTTATATTTTATATTTATATTTTATATTTTATATTTTATATTTTATATTTTATATTTTATATTTTATATTTTATATTTTATATTTTATATTTTATATTTTATATTTTATATTTTATATTTTATATTTTATATTTTATATTTTATATTTTATATTTTATATTTTATATTTATATTTTATATTTTATATTTTATATTTTATATTTTATATTTTATATTTTATATTTTATATTTTATATTTTATATTTTATATTTTATATTTTATATTTTATATTTTATATTTTATATTTTATATTTTATATTTTATATTTATATTTTATATTTTATATTTTATATTTTATATTTTATATTTTATATTTTATATTTTATATTTTATATTTTATATTTTATATTTTATATTTATATTTATATTTTATATTTTATATTTTATATTTTATATTTATATTTTATATTTTATATTTTATATTTTATATTTTATATTTTATATTTTATATTTTATATTTTATATTTTATATTTTATATTTTATATTTTATATTTTATATTTTATATTTTATATTTTATATTTTATATTTTATATTTTATATTTTATATTTTATATTTTATATTTTATATTTTATATTTATATTTTATATTTTATATTTTATATTTTATTTTTATATTTTATATTTTATATTTTATATTTTATATTTTATATTTTATATTTTATATTTTATATTTTATATTTTATATTTTATATTTTATATTTTATATTTTATATTTTATATTTTATATTTTATATTTTATATTTTATATTTTATATTTTATATTTTATATTTTATATTTTATATTTTATATTTTATATTTTATATTTTATATTTTATATTTTATATTTTATATTTTATATTTATATTTTATATTTTATATTTTATATTTTATATTTTATATTTTATATTTTATATTTTATATTTTATATTTTATATTTTATATTTTATATTTTATATTTTATATTTTATATTTTATATTTTATATTTATATTTATATTTTATATTTTATATTTTATATTTTATATTTTATATTTTATATTTTATATTTTATATTTTATATTTTATATTTTATATTTTATATTTTATATTTTATATTTTATATTTATATTTTATATTTTATATTTTATATTTTATATTTTATATTTATATTTTATATTTTATATTTTATATTTTATATTTTATATTTTATATTTTATATTTTATATTTTATATTTTATATTTTATATTTTATATTTTATATTTTATATTTTATATTTTATATTTTATATTTTATATTTTATATTTTATATTTTATATTTTATATTTTATATTTTATATTTTATATTTTATATTTTATATTTTATATTTTATATTTTATATTTTATATTTTATATTTTATATTTTATATTTTATATTTTATATTTTATATTTTATATTTTATATTTTATATTTTATATTTTATATTTTAATTATATTTTATATTTTATATTTTATATTTATATTTTATATTTTATATTTATATTTTATATTTTATATTTTATATTTTATATTTTATATTTTATATTTTATATTTTATATTTTATATTTTATATTTTATATTTTATATTTTATATTTTATATTTTATATTTTATATTTTATATTTTATATTTTATATTTTATATTTTATATTTTATATTTTATATTTTATATTTTATATTTTATATTTTATATTTTATATTTTATATTTTATATTTTATATTTTATATTTTATATTTTATATTTTATATTTTATATTTTATATTTTATATTTTATATTTTATATTTTATATTTTATATTTTATATTTTATATTTTATATTTTATATTTATATTTTATATTTTATATTTTATATTTTATATTTTATATTTTATATTTTATATTTTATATTTTATATTTATATTTTATATTTATATTTATATTTTATATTTTATATTTTATATTTTATATTTTATATTTTATATTTTATATTTTATATTTTATATTTTATATTTTATATTTTATATTTTATATTTTATATTTTATATTTTATATTTTATATTTTATATTTTATATTTTATATTTTATATTTTATATTTTATATTTTATATTTTATATTTTATATTTTATATTTTATATTTTATATTTTATATTTTATATTTTATATTTTATATTTTATATTTTATATATTTTATATTTTATATTTTATATTTTATATTTATATTTTATATTTTATATTTTATATTTATATTTTATATTTTATATTTTATATTTTATATTTTATATTTTATATTTTATATTTTATATTTATATTTTATATTTTATATTTTATATTTTATATTTTATATTTTATATTTTATATTTTATATTTTATATTTTATATTTTATATTTTATATTTTATATTTTATATTTTATATTTATATTTTATATTTTATATTTTATATTTTATATTTTATATTTTATATTTTATATTTTATATTTTATATTTTATATTTTATATTTTATATTTTATATTTTATATTTTATATTTTATATTTTATATTTTATATTTTATATTTTATATTTTATATTTTATATTTTATATTTTATATTTTATATTTTATATTTATATTTTATATTTTATATTTTATATTTTATATTTTATATTTTATATTTTATATTTTATATTTTATATTTTATATTTTATATTTTATATTTATATTTTATATTTTATATTTTATATTTTATATTTTATATTTTATATTTTATATTTTATATTTTATATTTTATATTTTATATTTTATATTTTATATTTTATATTTTATATTTTATATTTTATATTTTATATTTTATATTTATATTTTATATTTTATATTTTATATTTTATATTTTATATTTTATATTTTATATTTTATATTTTATATTTTATATTTTATATTTTATATTTTATATTTTATATTTTATATTTTATATTTTATATTTTATATTTTATATTTTATATTTTATATTTTATATTTTATATTTTATATTTTATATTTTATATTTTATATTTTATATTTTATATTTTATATTTTATATTTTATATTTTATATTTTATATTTTATATTTATATTTTATATTTTATATTTTATATTTTATATTTTATATTTTATATTTTATATTTTATATTTTATATTTTATATTTTATATTTATATTTTATATTTTATATTTTATATTTTATATTTTATATTTTATATTTTATATTTTATATTTTATATTTTATATTTTATATTTTATATTTTCATATTTTATATTTTATATTTTATATTTTATATTTTATATTTTATATTTTATATTTTATATTTTATATTTTATATTTTATATTTTATATTTATATTTTATATTTTATATTTTATATTTTATATTTTATATTTTATATTTTATATTTATATTTTATATTTTATATTTTATATTTTATATTTTATATTTTATATTTTATATTTTATATTTTATATTTTATATTTTATATTTTATATTTTATATTTTATATTTTATATTTTATATTTTATATTTTATATTTTATATTTTATATTTTATATTTTATATTTTATATTTTATATTTTATATTTTATATTTTATATTTTATATTTTATATTTATATTTATATTTATATTTTATATTTTATATTTTATATTTTATATTTTATATTTTATATTTTATATTTATATTTATATTTTATTTTATATTTTATATTTATATTTTATATTTATATTTTATATTTTATATTTTATATTTTATATTTTATATTTTATATTTTATATTTTATATTTTATATTTTATATTTTATATTTTATATTTTATATTTATATTTTATATTTTATATTTTATATTTTATATTTTATATTTTATATTTTATATTTTATATTTTATATTTTATATTTTATATTTTATATTTTATATTTTATATTTTATATTTTATATTTATATTTTATATTTTATATTTTATATTTTATATTTTATATTTTATATTTTATATTTTATATTTTATATTTTATATTTTATATTTTATATTTTATATTTTATATTTATATTTTATATTTTATATTTTATATTTTATATTTTATATTTTATATTTTATATTTTATATTTTATATTTATATTTTATATTTTATATTTTATATTTTATATTTTATATTTTATATTTTATATTTTATATTTTATATTTTATATTTTATATTTTATATTTTATATTTTATATATTTTATATTTTATATTTTATATTTTATATTTTTATATTTTATATTTTATATTTTATATTTTATATTTTATATTTTATATTTTATATTTTATATTTTATATTTTATATTTTATATTTTATATTTTATATTTTATATTTTATATTTTATATTTTATATTTTATATTTTATATTTATATTTTATATTTTATATTTTATATTTTATATTTTATATTTTATATTTTATATTTATATTTTATATTTTATATTTTATATTTTATATTTTATATTTTATATTTTATATTTTATATTTTATTATATTTATATTTTATTTTATATTTTATATTTTATATTTTATATTTTATATTTTATATTTTATATTTTATATTTTATATTTTATATTTTATATTTTATATTTTATATTTTATATTTTATATTTTATATTTTATATTTTATATTTTATATTTATATTTTATATTTTATATTTATATTTTATATTTTATATTTTATATTTTATATTTATATTTTATATTTTATATTTTATATTTTATATATTATTTTATATTTTATATTTTATATTTTATATTTATATTTATATTTTATATTTTATATTTTATATTTTATATTTTATATTTTATATTTTATATTTTATATTTTATATTTTATATTTTATATTTTATATTTTATATTTTATATTTTATATTTTATATTTTATATTTTATATTTTATATTTTATATTTTATATTTTATATTTATATTTTATATTTTATATTTTATATTTTATATTTTATATTTTATATTTTATATTTTATATTTTATATTTTATATTTTATATTTTATATTTTATATTTTATATTTTATATTTTATATTTATATTTTATATTTTATATTTTATATTTTATATTTTATATTTTATATTTTATATTTTATATTTTATATTTTATATTTTATATTTTATATTTTATATTTTATATTTTATATTTTATATTTTATATTTTATATTTTATATTTTATATTTTATATTTTATATTTTATATTTTATATTTTATATTTTATATTTTATATTTTATATTTTATATTTTATATTTTATATTTTATATTTTATATTTTATATTTTATATTTTATATTTTATATTTTATATTTTATATTTTATATTTTATATTTTATATTTTATATTTTATATTTTATATTTTATATTTTATATTTTATATTTTATATTTTATATTTTATATTTTATATTTTATATTTTATATTTTATATTTATATTTTATATTTTATATTTTATATTTTATATTTTATATTTTATATTTTATATTTTATATTTTATATTTTATATTTTATATTTTATATTTATATTTTATATTTTATATTTTATATTTTATATTTTATATTTTATATTTTATATTTTATATTTATATTTTATATTTATATTTTATATTTTATATTTTATATTTTATATTTTATATTTTATATTTTATATTTTTATATTTTATATTTTATATTTTATATTTTATATTTTATATTTTATATTTTATATTTTATATTTTATATTTTATATTTTATATTTTATATTTTATATTTTATATTTTATATTTTATATTTTATATTTTATATTTTATATTTTATATTTTATATTTTATATTTTATATTTTATATTTTATATTTTATATTTTATATTTTATATTTTATATTTTATATTTATATTTTATATTTTATATTTTATATTTTATATTTTATATTTTATATTTTATATTTTATATTTTATATTTTATATTTTATATTTTATATTTTATATTTTATATTTTATATTTTATATTTTATATTTTATATTTTATATTTTATATTTTATATTTTATATTTTATATTTTATATTTTATATTTTATATTTTATATTTTATATTTATATTTTATATTTTATATTTTATATTTTATATTTTATATTTTATATTTATATTTTATATTTTATATTTTATATTTTATATTTATATTTTATATTTTATATTTTATATTTTATATTTTATATTTTATATTTTATATTTTATATTTATATTTATATTTTATATTTTATATTTTATATTTTATATTTTATATTTTATATTTTATATTTTATATTTTATATTTTATATTTTATATTTATATTTTATATTTTATATTTTATATTTATATTTTATATTTTATATTTTATATTTTATATTTTATATTTTATATTTTATATTTTATATTTTATATTTTATATTTTATATTTTATATTTTATATTTTATATTTTATATTTTATATTTATATTTTATATTTTATATTTTATATTTTATATTTTATATTTTATATTTTATATTTTATATTTTATATTTTATATTTTATATTTTATATTTTATATTTTATATTTTATATTTTATATTTATATTTTATATTTTATATTTTATATTTTATATTTTATATTTTATATTTATATTTTATATTTATATTTTATATTTATATTTTATATTTTATATTTTATATTTTATATTTTATATTTTATATTTTATATTTTATATTTTATATTTTATATTTTATATTTTATATTTTATATTTTATATTTTATATTTTATATTTTATATTTTATATTTTATATTTTATATTTTATATTTTATATTTTATATTTTATATTTTATATTTTATATTTTATATTTTATATTTTATATTTTATATTTATATTTTATATTTTATATTTTATATTTTATATTTTATATTTTATATTTTATATTTTATATTTTATATTTTATATTTTATATTTTATATTTTATATTTTATATTTTATATTTTATATTTTATATTTATATTTTATATTTTATATTTTATATTTTATATTTTATATTTTATATTTTATATTTTATATTTTATATTTTATATTTTATATTTTATATTTTATATTTTATATTTTATATTTTATATTTTATATTTTATATTTTATATTTTATATTTTATATTTTATATTTTATATTTTATATTTATATTTTATATTTTATATTTTATATTTTATATTTTATATTTTATATTTTATATTTATATTTTATATTTTATATTTTATATTTTATATTTTATATTATTTATATTTTATATTTTATATTTTATATTTTATATTTTATATTTTATATTTTATATTTTATATTTTATATTTTATATTTTTATATTTTATATTTATATTTTATATTTTATATTTTATATTTTATATTTATATTTTATATTTTATATTTTATATTTTATATTTTATATTTTATATTTTATATTTTATATTTTATATTTTATATTTTATATTTTATATTTTATATTTTATATTTTATATTTTATATTTTATATTTTATATTTTATATTTTATATTTTATATTTTATATTTATATTTTATATTTTATATTTTATATTTTATATTTTATATTTTATATTTTATATTTTATATTTTATATTTTATATTTTATATTTTATATTTTATATTTTATATTTTATATTTTATATTTTATATTTTATATTTTATATTTTATATTTTATATTTTATATTTTATATTTATATTTTATATTTTATATTTTATATTTTATATTTTATATTTTATATTTTATATTTTATATTTATATTTTATATTTTATATTTATATTTTATATTTTATATTTTATATTTTATATTTTATATTTTATA
>CATQJF010000045.1:0-17336 GCA_958299015.1 Tetanocera ferruginea | reverse complement strand
CATTACATTTGCAACTCAACAAACGAACTTATACTAACAAGAGCTTTTAACCGGACTATGCGACTACTATTTTTTTTGACAACTGCACTCTCTTTGATATGTACCTCGTGCCTTAGCGAACAACCTGCAATGGATGATAGTATGGCTGAGATTCCGATAAGTATTGACATATCTTTCGAAAAACAATATAACGGCAACATTATCACTAAAGAAACCACCACACACAAGAGCATCTTATATATTGTATACAACGAGCCGGATGGTAGCTACCTAAAGCACAAGAGCTTGGGTGGTAACAGTATAGTATCGCTATCGGATACCTTGCCTGCAGGTCGCTATCGGATAGCAGTGCTGTCGGCAGAGGGCGATGCACTATCGGGTCTGGAGACTTCTTTAACATCCGATATTTTTCCGGGAGTCGCAGTTAACTTTGGTTCAGCCGCCTTTTATCTGTATCCCGAATACCGAGATGTCGATTATTTCTACAATCACATCATTATAGATGTGGCAGGTGTGCCCCTCAAAGAGTCTGTAGTGCTGCAAAAAATTACTACCAAGCTGGAGATTGCACCTGCTGATGCAGCCTTGGCACCTGAGGGTTTGCAGAAGATATATTTTGGTATCGAAAATATGAGCCTTCAATATTTTTCGTTCAACAACAGAACCTCCAAAGCCTTTGTCGACAATCCGAGCCAAGTATTGCCGGATGCAGTATATTCGTTTGTAGAACTAACCCGCCAAGAGCTGATGAGTGTAACTGCCAACAACCCCGTTACAATACTTCTGCTCCCCGTTGGCTCACCATACGAGTTGGTTACCAACATGGGGAAAGAAGATGTGTGGTTGCCAATAACCGCCACGCTCGATTTTGATGCAGGCAGAATCAAGTTTGTTCTGAAAAACGAGTATCAGCTGCAACCCAATCACGTGTTGAGGCTTACGGGCAACTTGTTTACCTTAGGGGGTAATATCGTAAATAGTGTATCGCACGGCAACGCTGTATTTGCCACAGATGAGTGGCAAGCCAGTGTTGCAACCGATGACTTACAGTGAAGACAGAAACTCTATGTATGCTTTTGGTTTTTCTTCCAAATCTTGTGCAGTAGGTTCGTTGGCATTCATAAATGCAAAGTGCGAACGATAGTCAGACTTGGTATAAGCAAAAGTCGTTTTTAGAGGCAAAGTCAACTGATCTAGCATGTTGGAATCTGCAGTACTCATCGACGCAAATTTTTCTTCGTCTATACCTGTCGATATAGCCAGTGCCACTTTTTTGTCTTTCAAGGCATTACCTTCCGATCCGTAAGCCCAGCCGTAGGTAAATACGTCGTCGAGCCATTTTTTGAGCAAAGGTGTACAGTTGAACCAATACATGGGAAATTGCAACACCAAGTTGTCGTGTTCTTCCAGCAACTTCTGTTCTTTTTGCACATCTATGCATCCATCGGGATAGGCTTCGTAGATCTGATGCACTGTAAAACGATCGGGATATTTATTTAGTTCTTCGATCAAACGCTTGTTTACGTTCGAGTTTTTTATGTTTGGGTGAGCAACTATTACAAGAGTTTTCATACCTTTAAATTTTTAATGAATAAAACTATTTTTGCACTGCAAAGTTACTGCGAGGGCATCTAACCGACAATAAGAGCTAATTTTTTCATATAGTGATAATTTTAGCATCATATGGCCACTAGCTATTTAATTTTTATTTTTGTAACAAAATATAGAGTCATGTCTACTTACGAACGCAAAATACCCATCGATCTGTCGTGTGGCATCAACATTGCTCTGGGAGTTGTTGGGTCGAAATGGAAATTGTGCATTCTTCACCTGCTCAATAAAGGTATATCACGACCACGAGATTTGAACGAAAGTATAAAGATTATAAACAAAAGAGTATTGCAACAGCAACTAAAAGAGTTGGAAGATAGCGGCATGATATCTAAAACCATATATGCCGAGATACCCATGCGTGTAGAGTATTTTCTAACAGACTTGGGGCTTACTATAATACCTCTGTTGACGGCTATGGATGCCTGGGGCAGCTTATATGCCGAAACCATGAAGCTGAAAAACGATAAATAAATATTCTACATATGTTAATGTATTTTCTACAATCTGTAAAATAAAATCTGCCTTTTATAGATTATATCTGCCAACTTTAAATCAGCAACTGCTCTGCGTGCGTTATTGCAGATACTTTGCATTGTAAATTTCTTATCATATTGTATATTATTATCTAAATAGTAGATTATATTCTACTATTTAGGCGTGCTAATGCCACTTTTGGTCTGCTATCGGCATCCTATTTATCTATATGGCATATACACAATACATAAACAAACATATACTATTCGCATTATGATTTTGAAATTTGACAACAACACCATCCAAGTGCCTACATCGTGGGCAGATGTCCGTTTGGGCGAATACGAACGCTGGTTTATGACCGAGCCCAAAGATCAGATGGAGTATGTGCAGTTTGTGAGCGATATCTGTCAGATAGATGCCGAGCTGTTGCTGGGTGCTCCTACCGAGGTGTTTAATACGGTGGTGGATGCTCTTTCTTTTATATCGCAACAAGAGTTTGATCCGCAAAACTATGTAGAAATAGATGGTGAAAAATATTTTGTCTCTTTTTCCGACGATCTCACTCTTGCCGAGTGGGTAGATGTGGAGAGCGTGCTGGAAGGCGAGGGTACTACCAAAATATCCGAAGTGTTGGCTATACTGTGCCGTCCGGCAGACGAGAGATACAACACCAAAACTGCTGAAGCCCGCAAAGAGGTGTTTCGCAACCTGCGGTGCGACAAGGTGTTGCCGCTGATTGCTTTTTTTTTGTTCAAAAAAACTCAATCCGAGAAAATTACGCACCTCTATTCGACGGTAATGGATCAAACCGACCTACTTCTAAGGGATATCAATCATTTTGCCGAAAGTGGGGGTGGTACAAAATCGTTGCCGATTTGGCAGAGAATAAAATACTATTATTTGATCAAGTACTTGAAAAAACAGTTGTCGAAGTATTCGGGTTCTTGCTCTACTCGTCCGACAAAGCCTCAGCAGAAGAAGAGCAATCTAAATTTCTTCAGCAAATAAAAAGATAATCCGCCCACTCATAAGTAATACTGATATTAGTAGAGAGACAATTGCCTTGATGTAGGCTTGTGTCTCTCTCTTTTTTTTGTTTGCTATCCCTTTGGTCAGTTATTTATATAGCACTTCTGTGTGGTTGTCTTTGGTATACGACAAGATAAAAGCAACACGATTTATCTGTATACTTTTGAGATTGGGGTTGTTATCAGTCTTAAAAATAATTAGTTTTTGAGTCGAACTAAGGTCGAGCATCGACAGCAAATTGTCGGAACAATATATAATAGACAGCACGTTGTTGGCACTAACATCTATTGCCGTCAGCCTGTTATTGCTGCAATCTATCTGATCCAGAGCAGGCGTATTTATCAATACCAGTTTGGTAAGTTGATTGTTGTAGCACTCCAAGTCTATCAAAGATGTGAAGTTGCTCACATCCAGCAACGTTAGTTGGTTGTTGTAGCACCACAGTTGACTGAGCGTAAAGTTTTTGTTAAGCGTCAACAACGTCAACACATTATCTTGGCAATACAAGTTCTCCAAGTTAGGGTTGTGCGTCAGGTCGAGTTTTGCAATAGAGTTGTTGCCACAATTCAGATACCTGAGTTTGTTGTTTAAGTTGGGCAGCAGGCTTGTGAGCTTGTTGTACGAGCAATCAAGCGATTTCAGCTTGGCGTTGTTGGTGATGTCTATCTCAGTCAGCCTGTTGTTGTAAATGCTCAGTTCGGTGAGTTCGCTGTTCCGGCTCAGGTCGATGCTCGTCAGCAGATTTCCGCTGCACATCAGCTTCTTCAAATTCAGGTTCTTGCCAACATCTATATTGCTTATTAGGTTGTTGCTGCATATCAGTTGTTCGAGATTCTTAAAATACTCTATGCCTTGCACCGTTTTTACCTTGTTGTATGCACTGAGGTCTATAACCTTTACATCCCTCGCCTCTACGTACGACAGTTGCCCGTCTTTATTGGTATCGAAGTTTGCCAAGCAATATTCTTTAAATATTTGGTCTTGGATAGGTATGTCGGCAACAGCATTGCCCATACCTTGCAGTACACCTATGGTGATGCCTGCATTGCCCGAGGTGAGTGTGAGATATGCCTTGCGCTCGTGATGGTTGTAATTGGGCATGGCAACTATCTGCAAATTGTGTTTGCCGGCAGTACCCGCATACTTATCTATTGACAGCCACTGCACCAACGATGTATCGGCAACGGCAACAGCCCACTGCCCGGATGCATCAAACTCGAAAGTGCCCAACCCATTGTCGTCCATTACAATGTCGGCATTGTTGGTATTTATATTTATATTATTTATTTCTACAAAATCGATCTCGCTTTGGCACGACTCCAAAAGTACGAGTAAGGATAGTGTTATCAATCCCAAAATAATTTTCACTCTGTATGGTTGTATTTTGTTAGCTCTTGACAATACGAGTACGAATGTACACAAAATAGTTGGCCGGTACGTTGCAATGTATCGAAAGTCTTTTGCCCGATGGTGATGGTATAGAACGAAAAAGATAGAGAAACAAAGCCTGCCATTTGGCGGGCAATTGTATGTCTCTCTATCTTAGTTTCCGACTCTCCGTCTTACTTATAATATATATTGGTGTATCCCTCTGCCTGCACAAAAGCAGAGGTGCCTTTAGACAGCCAAACTTCTTTTAAATTAATATTTTTCTGGCAATATACAGCACTCAGTAGGGTATTGGCACTGAGGTCTAATGTAGTAAGTAAGTTATTCGCCACATTCATTCTCGTTAAATTGGTGCAATTACTCAGGTCTAATGTGCCAAACAGATTGTTTGCCAAGTTTAATACTGATAATTTTGGAAGGCTTTTAGCCTCAAATGAACTTAATTTATTGTTGTAGCAATATATTCTTGTCAAAACAGGGTGTTTTCCAAAAATAAGTTCCGACAGATAATTGTCATATAGATCTACATACTCCAACGCATTATTTTGTCTCAAATCCAATCGCGTTAATTTATTGCCGGTGCAACTCAAATAATAGAGTTTGGGGTTTCGAGTCAAATTTAATTCTTTGAGATTTTCTACTCTAAAATATATAGTCTCCAGATTCGAAAAAAACTCGATTCCTTTCATGGATTCTATTTTTGAGTTGTAATCATATAAAACTATGTTCTTCACCTTCAGAGCTTCTTGAATCGAAATTTGTCCGTCAGAATCGGTGTCAAAGTTTCTGAGGCAATACTCTCTGAAATATTCGTCGGGAAAGTTTATGTAGCTAACTCCATTTCCAAACTCCTGAAATACACTTACATTAACTTCGGTGTTATTCGACTTGAGGGTAAAATAGGTTTTGCGATCGTCAAAATCGTAATTGGGGTCGGCTGCAATATTTATGTTGTACACACCTTTTTCTCCGCTCATTTGCGATAGGGTGAGCCATTGGGCAGTATCGGCTGCGGATATAGTCCACGAATTGGATGCGGTAAACGAAAACGTGCTTTTTCCGCTCTCATCAATCACAATATTTGTACCCAGATCGGAAATTCGGATAGTTTCAGCCTCGATAAAATTGACAATGCCATCACCTTCGCATGAGGTTTGTACTAAAGTTACACATGCTATAACAAGTAGGGTTAGTTTCTTTTTCATGGCTCAAAGTATGTTGTATGTTGTACGCTTATATCATTGGTATATATTATTTGGGTATGACTGTCTTTGTACAAATCCCATAAGTAGGAATTATAAGATTTCAAAATTTGCGTCAGCTTTGGGTTTTCAATACAATTTAGTCTTCTTAGTCGTATGTTAGCGGTTATGTTTAACAATGCCAAATTATTGTTGGCAACATTGGCTTCATATAGCAATTTGCTGGTACTTAAATCTAAAGAAGTTAACTTGTTGTCGTTGAGCAATAAATTTTCAATCAAAGACTCGCTTCCTATTATCACTCTTTCTAGTTGATTTTTGGAAGCATCCAGAAAAAATAAAGCTTTCAGATTGTCTATGGCTAACAAGCTCAGCTGATTTTGTTTGCCGTATATCTGTTGCATATTGTTGTTGTTGTTAAAGTCGATTTGCGTGAGCATATTGTTTTCGAAAGCAATGCTTATCAATAACACATTTTTGCTCAAGTCTAACTCCGAAATCATATTGTTTGATACATTCAGCCTTAAGAGTTTTTTGTTTTGGGTAAGATCTATATTATCCAGTTTATTATTTTTACAATCAAGTATAGCCAGTTCTTTATTTCTGCTCACGTCTAATTCCGATATTTTGTTGCTGGCACAATACAAAGTTGTCAAATTCGAAAAATACTCTATGCCTTTCAACGATCTGATTTTATTGGCGTTTATTTCGATTCTTTCTATTTTGCCGGCTTCCTCAATCGATATTTGTCTGTCGTTGTTGGTATCAAAATTACTGATGCAATATGCTCTGAAAATCTCATCTTCTATGGGTATGTAGGTAACACCATTCCCAAATTCCTGAAATACACTTATCTTCACTTCGGTGTTGTTTGACTTGAGGGTGAGGTATGCCTTGCGATCATTAAAATCGTAGTTGGGATCGGCTGCAATGTTTATATTGTACTCACCTTTGTCTCCACTCATTTGCGATAGGGTGAGCCATTGGGCAGTATCGGCTAGGGATATAGTCCACGAATTGGAACTGGTAAACGAAAATGTTCCGTTACCGCTATCGTTTATCCTTATATTTGTGTATTCATTGTTTATTGATATAGCAGTAGACTCATTTATATCCAGATCGCTCTCGCACGATGTTTGCAACAGACCTATGCCGACAATTGCCAATATTAACAGCAGTTTTTTGCTCATATCTTATCAATTAGTGGTTTTTTTAAAAATAAACCGCAAATTTAGTAAAAATCTGCAAACAGTTTCTAAAATAGCTTAATTATCGACAATTATTTTCTACACCCCCCCAATATCTGCAACAGCTGTTTGGGCAAGGCATTGGCAAGTATTTTATCTATTCAGCAGAGAGCAATCTGCTCCATTATAAACATATACACAAACATCTTAATTCTGTATGATACAATCTATCGTCAACATTTTTAGAGAGCAGGCACGCCAACACAAAGCCGTGCAAGCCTTCTTCTACAACCGCAATTACGAACTGGGCAGCGGACACGAAAATCATCCTTTGTTGTGGCTCGAAGATCCTATAACGGGCGACAACCGAAACAACTTGTTTGTTAATTCGGTCAACTTCTCGGTGCTTTTTATACCCAAAGACAGAAGCGATGTGTTAAAATTTCAAGATTTGGCCTTTTCCATCGGTCTCAATATTATTGAACGCATCAAGAAGAATCAGGCAAACTACAAAATCAGTATTTTACCCGATTGGACGTATCTGACGCTGTGCGACTACTATGACAATAATGCCTGCGGATGCCGTTTTTCGGTGAACTTCAATCAGGTGAATATGCAAGATCTGTGCCTCATAGAAGAGCAGTTCGACAGCTTGGGTACTTTGCAGTCGGGTCAGACTCTGACCGATTTCGACCTTTCGCCTGCCAATGCCTGCGAAGTGTTTACTAACAAATTGCCCGTATTTGACCTGAAAACGTCGAAACGATAATTACACTTTTTTTTTCGGTATGAAGATAAATATGGAGGGCGTTGCCAACGCCATGGCAGAAGACATCCGCACACTTGTGCAAACCGTAATGCAATCGGGCAGTGCCGCCGACAACCGTTCGTCTATAAAGGAACTGCGCGACAGTGTTCGCAAAGACGATATTGTGGTGAAGGCATCCACCGCAGGTGGCGGAGCTGTGGTAGAAATACTCTACGACAGTGTGCTGGAATGGGACAGAAAACCTCGGTCGGGAAAGCATCTGCCTGTTTCGCAAATCAAAGAATGGGCATCATCCAAAGGTCTGGCTACTGACAATGCTACCATCAACCTTATCCGCCGTGCCTTGTGGTGGAGTGGTCATGCCGGACAGCCCCTTGTGGATGTGTTGGATACAGAGATTGAGCGTATGATGGACAGCAAATGGAGCGATATGATAATTGATGCTCTTGTGGCAGAGCTTAGCGAGTGGTTTAGGCTAGGGTAGGATAGTTTTTTTATTAGTGATAGTGT
Source organism: Tetanocera ferruginea (assembly GCA_958299015.1). Taxonomy (NCBI): domain Eukaryota; kingdom Metazoa; phylum Arthropoda; class Insecta; order Diptera; family Sciomyzidae; genus Tetanocera; species Tetanocera ferruginea. The sequence goes on along the minus strand of CATQJF010000045.1, from coordinate 9,159 downwards.
ATTTGGCACAAGCTTTCCACAGATGTGGTGAGGCTTGTGCTTTCTTTGCATACAATGCTCTCACTTTCTGCAATCAATAATTGCAAAACTGCCGACAATGAATTAATTTAGCCAAAGAATATACAATGCTAAAAAAAGACGAAATGGTAACAATCATCACTACTCATCCTTGGGAAAACAGTTTCAACAATGCAATTGCCACTGCCATAAAAGATAAGCTCGACAAAGAAGGAAAACAAAGCAAATGGATCAATCTGGCAACCGACGGATTCAATCCTTGTTTTGCCGAACAAGAATTGGCTGTGTACAACACCGGCGTGATAACAGATCCGCTTATAAAAGAATACCAGAAACAGCTGAAAGATACAGATACCCTAATCCTTATCTTCCCGATATGGTGGGGTACGATGCCGGCTATACTCAAAGGATTTTTTGACAAAGTGATGTCAGTAAACTTTGCTTACGACTACACCGGCGGATGGAATCCGTTGCTTACCAACATCAAGCAGAGCCTTGTGATAACCACATCCGAAAGCCCTACCGAGTGGTACAAAACTCCTATCGAAGATTGTATGTTTAAGCACATACTCGAGGGTGTAGGATCTGCCAACAATAGCTGGCTCAATTGCGATAAAGTAATATCGTCTGACAACGAAACCCGCCAAAATTTTGTAGCATCTGTGTTGAATAAGATATAATATTATAAGCCATAAAAAAATAAACCTAGAGCATCCGTTATAGGAAATCTAGGTTTAATTTACTTTTTAGAGTGCAGATTACAATGCTTGTAGTAACAATATTGCAAGGGCACTTATATATACAAAGATAAATATTTTTGTGATAAATACAATATCGATGAGTTAATTGTCCATCAACTTAAGTTAATTTTCGTATTTGTAGAATATGCAATCTTCGATGATAGGTTTAATTACATAATCTTCTCTAAACTTATTAAATAGCTCATCTATTTCTATTTTCATCTCGTTCGCTCTATTAGTTGATATCTTATCAAGCATATATAACATGACTTTAATAATCGAGTTTAATTTATTTTTATTTTGCTCATTTACTTTAAGTGCCGGACCTTTACCCAACGACTTGCTTAACGTATAGTCAAACAAAACTCTACCGTGAGCACAAGCATTTCTTAATTCAACAATAGAACCAATATAACGCTCAAAGGTGTATATGCTATTGATGCCATATGCTTTAGAAATATCTGCCTTTAAATCTTTGTTTATTAGGTTTCTAAATACAGTGTTTACACCTCCAAATGTAAGGTATTCAAGAGTTTTCCATACCGGAGCATATTTGTCAGTTGTGTATTTGTGGTGATGGTTTTTTATGACAGGATTTCTTCTAAAAGATGCTGTATAAACTTTACTGTCAAACTGATCTATATATGTCATTTCCATTACAACTGGGTCTACAAACCAAGTTATAGAGTCTTTATAATTATTAGAAACGTCATATATAACCCTAGTTCTAAAATTAATCTCTATTCTGTTTATATATTTCGATAATATGTTTCTCAAGTCTACATCCAAATAATATAGTTTGATAACATCAGATATTGCACTATTTGGACGATAATTGTGTGTTCTAGATTTATGCTTAGGGTATGATTCTTCAAAAGGAAAACAATAAAAACCTAAACGGAAATAACCAATATCCATAAGTATCTCTTTTACTTTAGCTTCTTCAATATCCAGCCTCATACCTCTATCTTTAAGAATATTGATTTGGTCGACTATTGTTGTAGATTGTTTCATCAGTATGCTATTAGTTAATGCTCAAAAATAACAAAAAAAATAATATCTTGTGTTGTCATAAAGTTTTACTAAAACCTACGATGTACTGCTGTATGCTTAAAGAATTCAACTACATATAATACTCAATCTTTTATATACCAATCTGGTATGCAAACGCACAACATACGCTAAGCAATAAAAGTAAAGTAAATAAAAATAAAGAAAAGTATATCTAAGTAAAGAGCGTGTATTTTCGAAAAAAAAACACCGAAGGAATATCAAACAACAAAAATGTTTCTATTTAATTTATTATAAATACTTTTGCCATCTGTAAAACGTTGTAACTCCAAAAATATCAGACAGCTATGTCAATCCTCAAATCGTTATCCTTATTCATCCTTGCCGGCTTGTGCGAAATAGGCGGAGGCTATCTTATATGGCTCTGCATCAAAGAAAACAAACCTTGGTGGTATGGTTTGTTGGGTGCTGTGGTGTTGGTGTTGTATGGGGTGGTGGCTACTTGGCAAACCTCCAACTTTGCACGGGTATATGCTACCTATGGCGGTATATTCATCGTCATGTCGATACTGTGGGCAATGGCTTTCGACGACTTCTCGCCCGACAAGTACGATGTTGTTGGTGCTTTGGTGGCGTTGCTTGGTGTCTGTATCATCTGCTACTCGCCACGCGGCTAGCGTGCGATACCGTATTGAGAGGGCATAATCTTTTGTAGATCAATATCAAATGCAAATGCATAGCGTACACCATACGGGCAATATTCGGCCTTGGTGTGGTATCATCTGCTTATAAATTAAAAAAAGGCTACCCTCGTGAAGAGAGTAGCCTGTATATTATAACGACGGATCGGTTTTGTGCTTTTGGGCATAATCTATTGCCCAAGCCATAGTGTTCAAAAACAAATAACTGTTGAAGGTAGCCGGTGTGCTGTAGTTATTTATGGCAGCAGAAACCACTCCGTTGGTTTGAGTAAACTTAGCGGGCCAATTGTATCCGGCAGTACTGTTTACAGTACCGGCAAACGGTGCTCCGTCGCAATACATAAAAAAGCCTTTGGTAGCATGCATAAATGAACGAATAGTCAAATTATTTGTAGTACCGAATGCTATTATTTTGGCAGACTCGAATGGAAAGTTTGCGACCGAAAACGTAAAGTTGCCGGCAGCATCGCGTGCAAGTTGTCTTCCTACCAGGTTCATAAACGGACCACTCGTTATCAGCGACTCGGTGTCTTGCATAACCCACACATCTGTGTTATCAGTAGTATTAACAGTGATATTGTCGTTGTTAAAAATAAGACGGGTCAGTGCCTGAGCGGCTTGGTTGCGGGCACTGTTTGCAGCACCACCATCTGAACAAAATATCAGTACCCCGCCATTTTCTACAAACTCAGCCAGAACTTGTTGGTTAGAGCTGGCAGTTTCGTACACATCATATTGTACTACAACAATATCGGGGTTATACGTATTTATATCAGTAATAAGAGCTGCGGCTGTAGTGGCAGCATAAAACTCAAATCCGTTTACGGGATATACAGCATTTTGTCCCGGACCAAAATAATTGTCATTCAGCATAGCTCTGTTTATCCAAGTATTGGAAAGTCCGATATTGTACGTACTTGCCGAATCATTTTCTCCACCACCCAAAATTCTCATTTTTCGAGCCGCCACTTTCACAGTCACATCACAAGTTGCACCGCCTACTATTTCGCTGTTAGTTTCCAGCGTAAATACATTCGATCCGTTGGTGATAGGTGTACCCTGTGCAGCCAATGTTATGGTTTGGCTACCGGCTGCTAAAGTTCCGCTACCCGAAAACGAATAGCCGTTGATCGTAGAAGTTGTGATTTCGTATGGTGCACCTGCCGCAGTAGTATTGGCAGTTATAGTAAGTCCTATGGTGTTGGCAGCCGTTAGGGCAGTGCCGGCAATATAATTGCCGTTTATGGTAATTGTGTTGCAATTGATGGTATATTCGGGTTTTATTCTCGAATCTGTAATGGGTATAAGCAGATTGTCGCAAATCTGTAATCCGTTGTTGCTGATAAGTATCTTATCGCCTGTTGCCCCGGTAGCGGTAGGTGTTACCGGAATACCCATACCCGGTACATATATGGTATAGACTCCGGCTTCCAGAAACTGTCCGGTAGAGGAAAAGTAATATCCGTTAGAATTGTCGGTAATACCGGTTATATTGTAGTTGCCGGCTTTGGTAACTGTTACTTTCATACTGATAAAGTTAGACGAAGTCAGTTCGGTATCAGATGCATACTTTCCTTCAGCCTCGAGGCTCGAGCAATCGATAGTAAGTTCAGCCTTACCCAGAGATCCACAAAGACTTTTCCACTCGCCTTCGTCTTTCGAAAAATAGTTGTAGCAATCTTCATCCGTGTTGTATATCATCAGGCTCTGTGCCAAATCGGTATCCGATACATTAATCTCATCACGTTGAGCCTTAGTCATTCGCGGTATCATGATGCCTAAGGGAGTAATCGCAGATCCATCTGTTAGGTTTTCAACATCCAAAGCTGTCAACGTGTTGGGGCTTTCAGTATTGATACCTACCTGAGAGTAACTGCTCAGAGATATTAACAAGAGGTAAATAAGAGTCGAAATTTTTATGTTCATAATATTTTATAATGAAATTGAGGAATGTATGTTTATAATTTTGTGCCGGATGTTAGATGTAATTATCTCATTTGTAGATGTTGGCGATTATATACGTACTCATTTATTGGATTTAACTTATAACAAACACTGTGTTTTACTAACACTAATTATCTTAATTAACAACAAAGCCATAAAATTGTTATCAAAACTGTATTATTTTTTAAACTAAATATTGCTAAATAGAAACCGAATGTAAAATATCTATCGCCAAAAGGCGAATAGAGACCATTCTTTATACCCAACTTTTTTATCTATAAGCTGTAGGATATCAACAAATATTCTTTCAATCAACCAATAAATGCACACAAATTTTTATAATAAAAAACTGCTCTTGTATGGGATACATATCTAAACCAATAGCCCAAGAATCCATCAAACCTGCCAAAGTATCGTTGTCGGGTGTATCTAATTTTCTCGAAATTAAGGCTCTGGAAGACGAATCGGTTGCATATAAAAAGACTCGGATAACACTCACTCTGCTTAAGGATGAGTATCAGCCGAGCGAAGTTAATACACTCACTAAGTTTACAATAACCGAATATTCGGACGATAATAAAAAGCAGGAGGAAGCTGAAACATCCGACGATGAGGATACTCAAAGTGTGCAAGCTGATACAGCATATACCTTTCAGGGAACGTTGGAGCCAAGTAAGGTAGACGATCGAACGTTTTGGCTCGAAAATGGCGATAGGGGCGTGACTGCCGAAAACATAAGATCGTGTTTATTGAAAAGCCAATTTTTTAAGAATAATTTTGATATTACCATACCCTACAACTGGGATGGAGCGGGTGTGAAAAACGGAAGTACCATTGTGATAGAATCATTAGGTGCAGGAAATTTGTATCGATTTACATTCGAAAAAGAAGAGATATATCAAGACTTGGAGGGCAACGATCAGAAGAGAACGGTGATGAGCCTCAACCCTGAGTTTATAGAACTTGGCGGTGACATTGATCCTACTCTGAGTAGCAACAACGATATGATAGATCACGGGCTGAACAACAAGGATATAGAAGTAGAGGTATATACTCATACGGATGTCTTTCTGGGTATGTCAGACCACGTGGCGGGTAACATTGTACCCGGTAGCCTGCTCACTACCATGACCAAATCTTACTTTGGCAAACCCGTGTGGTTCGATATCAATGCACTGATGAGTTCGAGCAAGGTGTACTCGGATTCGTTTTTGCAATCGGGCAATAAATCTGCTGCTAGTGGCAACACTGCTGCAACATCTGCTGCGGTGTGGGCAGATGCAGGCACTGTGAGCGATGTGCGACTGATAGCCAAAACATACGATGGCATCAGGCGCGAGCCTTTTTATTACTCGGATGTGTTGTATGCCATTAGCGGATATGCACGCACTCTGGATGCGGTAAACATGGACGATTACATTTTTAACCAAGCTATTGCACATACCCGCAAGATAAAACCACTTACCAATCAGCCAACGCTGACACACGTAAAAGGGCAGAGCCAATATTTCAATTTTATATTGAGCGATCCCAATCACAATGCTGACAACGAAAGCCAATCGTACAATATCGGTATCTTTTATGAGTTCTACACCCAATCGGGCAAGCTCATAAGTACACATCGCTCGTTGATGCAAGCCAAAGACAGTATGAGCATTATAAACACTGTAAAGCTCGATATGGACGAGATGATTGAGCTGGTGGAGAATGCCGGCGAACACACTGCAACAGTGGGTATTGTAAAAGCATCGTTGTGCAACGACAGCCAAGTGGTGAGCCATCCGGTAGAGTATCGTATTTTGCCCCATTGCTTGCACAAGGTCAACGATTTTGCATTTTTAAATGCATTGGGAGGGTGGTCGTCTTTCAACTTCGAAGGAGAAAAAGGCGTCAGCCTCAAGTCGTCCGCTATCACTACTTATCAAACATTATTGCCCCGCTATGGCACAAGTAGCCGCATAGAGTCGGTTTTTGATAAAGACATTACCGAAATCTTCACCGTAAAAACTTTGCCCATCACAGCTTCTGTTGCCGACTGGCTGAAAGAGCTCACAGCATCCGTTGCCGTGTACGAGCTTTCTACCAAGCGATATGTGGTGATAAATGACTTCGAGATAAAGCACTCTACCAAAGACAATTTGTTTGTGCTGGAGATGAAGTATCACTACTCCGACAATTACAATGCGGTGATAAAGTAGATGTATCAAATATCAATCGTTTCTTTTATTTAAGCTTCTCTTACATCCGTTAAGTTATGTTATGTTACTTAAACTTATTAATTTAACACTAAAAATATTTATACTTTAACAAATAATTTATAAGTTTGAGGTCATCTATGAGCGATTGATAAAATCTATGAAACACAAATTACACAGTAAGAACCTAATCAAGGATGTGCTCGCTATGGAAAAACAATTGAAAATGAGCACAAAAGAAGAGATTGACAAGCCCGGCAAATCTACATTGCGTACTCCACTATCGGAGGCTGTAGTGCGTGTTCGGGTAGAGGCTGTAAAACTCTTAATTAAGTACGGTGCAAATGTAAATGCAACTGATGGTAATGGACAAAATTCGTTATTCTATTTGGGATCTCCTCATTTTGAGGAAAGAACAAACATTACCGACAGGCTGAAAATAGCTGCCCTGCTATTGGAAAACGGTGCAGATGTGCAAATCTGCGAAAACCGAAGAAACAATCAGGCACTATACTCGGTAGTATATAACGTAAGGGGCAACAGCGACGAGCTGCCATTGGTGAAGCTGCTTCTCAAATACGGAGCCAATCCGCTACATGCCAACAAGCTTGGTGTAACGCCTTTGGGTTTTGCCCGCAGAGTTGGTTACCAACCTCTTATCAACATACTGGAGGATGCGGCTATAGGGCTGGGATATTCGCTGGATACGGATGTGCCCGATAACGGCGGTGAAGATACGAAGGAGGTAACTTATCAGGATTTTGATGGATACGAAGGTGTATCGATGCTCAACTTCGAGCAGACTCAAGATCTGTGCAAATCGTTCAGGTGGACGGCAGGAGCGTTTATATATATCGAGTTGCACCAAACCAGCGTATTTCAGATAGAGTCTGTGGATGGTGAGCGTTTTTTGTTGCAAATTACCAACGACAGCGATACTCTTGTTTTCCACCAGAAATATGCATCGATGCCAGATACAATAGATCTGATAGAATATTTATACAAAAACGGAGACATGACAGGTGTAACCGGTTTCTACGAAGTGCCTGTTGCCAGTAAAACACTGGATCAAGTGATGAAGGAACGCCGAAGCTTGGATGAGTGCTAAGCCGGACTCTTTGGTTAGTGCGGATACAAAAAAAGAGCAGAGTCTGTTTTACCGGACTTTGCTCTTTTTGTCTATATTCTATCAGATCTATATTCTATCAGAATTTTCTGCTTACAAAGGTTTGTATGACCATACCCAAACAGTTTCTATTTCGCCGGGTTCGATACCTCTGGTAGTGGTAATGATGGTTTCGGTTATGGTTAGTTTGTTGTTGGTAACAGCTATGTTTTGCAAACCCAGATTTGCTACATTAGTTAGGTCGCCCGAGCTGTCCCAAGTATAGTAGATTGAGTTTTCTGTTGCATTTACCCATTTCCATTTCATGTTGGCTATGCTTGCAAAATTGTTGAGGTAGGTAGTAACATAAGTGTTTGCTCTCGAAAACATCACAACCTCGTTTTCGTATTCTTTAGTTTCTGCCTGAGTTGCTGCTGAACCGTTTTTGGTAAGTCCTGTAAACACCCAAGATTTGCAAAGCAAAGCTGTATTGGTTGATGCAGTCATTTCGGCAGCTTTAGTAGCCTTCAAGTTATAGGTCTGTCCATTTTGTGTAAGCACAAAAGTAAGCACATTGTTTTCTAACGTTTGGAATACTACATTTGCCGATACATCCTTCAATGTCACGGTGTTGTCGTTATCTTTGGTATAGTAACCAAAGTAATTGTTGTTAGAAGTTGTTGACCCATTTAGTTTGCCTACCAATAGATAGTTGCCACTGGTATTAAACTCAACTGAAGTTATATTGTCCGAGCCACTGGTCACATTCCATTTACTATTGAGGATATCAGTCAGATCAATTGTTGGTACAGTATTTGTTTTGGGACTGTCGCTACTGCTACACGATGTTGTAAAAATAGCTATAGACAGCACTACAATGAGTAGTGATAGTTTCTTGAAATAAATCATTGCTGTTAATTTTTGTATTTATATTGATGATTCTCAGCAAAGAAAGGAATTTTTTTATACAATGCCAAAATTTATCGGCTTGTTATTTTTTATTTAATTTTTGTTTACTTTACAACGTTCGCAATAGCAGAGCATTGGGGTGTGTGGGTAATTTCCGAATATTTTTGATCTTTGTATATTTCGGTTCTTATTTTCGCTTTTCATCATCTCAGATGATTATGTTCTTCCAGTACCGAATCTTATTTCTAAGCCTCTGCCATCGTTGTAACAAAGTTGTAAAAACCAAGAGATACAAAAACAGATACGAAAAAAACTATCTTTTTTTTGTTCCTGTATCCTTGCTTAATAAGTCTATTCTAACGAACTCTATTAACCAAAAGAAGTTTAAACATTTTAATACCGATAAAAATGTACATCCAAGATTTTCAGGCGTATGATGCCAACGTTCTGATTCTTTGGGTAAATAATACCATAACCAATAGCATATATTCTCAAAGAAAGTGAGTTTTCCTATATTATCTTTCATTGTCTTCTCC
>CATQJF010000043.1:0-47087 GCA_958299015.1 Tetanocera ferruginea | reverse complement strand
ATATTAAAATATAAAATATAAAATATAAAATATAAAATATAAAATATAAAATATAAAATATAAAATATAAAATATAAAATATAAAATATAAAATATAAAATATAAAATATAAAAATATAAAATATAAAATATAAAATATAAAATATAAAATATAAAATATAAAATATAAAATATAAAATATAAAATATAAAATATAAAATATAAAATATAAAATATAAAATATAAAATATAAAATATAAAATATAAAATATAAAATATAAAATATAAAATATAAAATATAAAATATAAAATATAAAATATAAAATATAAAATATAAAATATAAAATATAAAATATAATAAAATATAAAATATAAAATATAAAATATAAAATATAAAATATAAAATATAAAATATAAAATATAAAATATAAAATATAAAATATAAAATATAAAATATAAAATATAAAATATAAAATATAAAATATAAATATAAAATATAAAATATAAAATATAAAATATAAAATATAAATATAAAATATAAAATATAAAATATAAAATATAAAATATAAAATATAAAATATAAAATATAAAATATAAATATATAAAATATAAAATATAAAATATAAAATATAAAATATAAAATATAAAATATAAAATATAAAATATAAAATATAAAATATAAATATAAAATATAAAATATAAAATATAAAATATAAAATATAAAATATAAAATATAAAATATAAAATATAAAATATAAAATATAAAATATAAAATATAAAATATAAAATATAAAATATAAAATATAAAATATAAAATATAAAATATAAAATATAAAATATAAAATATAAAATATAAAATATAAAATATAAAATATAAAATATAAAATATAAAATATAAAATATAAAATATAAAATATAAAATATAAAATATAAAATATAAAATATAAAATATAAAATATAAAATATAAAATATAAAATATAAAATATAAAATATAAAATATAAAATATAAAATATAAAATATAAAATATAAAATATAAAATATAAAATATAAAATATAAAATATAAAATATAAAATATAAAATATAAAATATAAAATATAAAATATAAAATATAAAATATAAAATATAAAATATAAAATATAAAATATAAAATATAAAATATAAAATATAAAATATAAAATATAAAATATAAAATATAAAATATAAAATATAAAATATAAAATATAAAATATAAAATATAAAATATAAAATATAAAATATAAAATATAAAATATAAAATATAAAATATAAAATATAAAATATAAAATATAAAATATAAAATATAAAATATAAAATATAAAATATAAAATATAAAATATAAAATATAAAATATAAAATATAAAATATAAAATATAAAATATAAAATATAAAATATAAAATATAAAATATAAAATATAAAATATAAAATATAAAATATAAAATATAAAATATAAAATATAAAATATAAAATATAAAATATAAAATATAAAATATAAAATATAAAATATAAAATATAAAATATAAAATATAAAATATAAAATATAAAATATAAAATATAAAATATAAAATATAAAATATAAAATATAAAATATAAAATATAAAATATAAAATATAAAATATAAAATATAAAATATAAAATATAAAATATAAAATATAAAATATAAAATATAAAATATAAAATATAAAATATAAAATATAAAATATAAAATATAAAATATAAAATATAAAATATAAAATATAAAATATAAAATATAAAATATAAAATATAAAATATAAAATATAAAATATAAAATATAAAATATAAAATATAAAATATAAAATATAAAATATAAAATATAAAATATAAAATATAAAATATAAAATATAAAATATAAAATATAAAATATAAAATATAAAATATAAAATATAAAATATAAAATATAAAATATAAAATATAAAATATAAAATATAAAATATAAAATATAAAATATAAAATATAAAATATAAAATATAAAATATAAAATATAAAATATAAAATATAAAATATAAAATATAAAATATAAAATATAAAATATAAAATATAAAATATAAAATATAAAATATAAAATATAAAATATAAAATATAAAATATAAAATATAAAATATAAAATATAAAATATAAAATATAAAATATAAAATATAAAATATAAAATATAAAATATAAAATATAAAATATAAAATATAAAATATAAAATATAAAATATAAAATATAAAATATAAAATATAAAATATAAAATATAAAATATAAAATATAAAATATAAAATATAAAATATAAAATATAAAATATAAAATATAAAATATAAAATATAAAATATAAAATATAAAATATAAAATATAAAATATAAAATATAAAATATAAAATATAAAATATAAAATATAAAATATAAAATATAAAATATAAAATATAAAATATAAAATATAAAATATAAAATATAAAATATAAAATATAAAATATAAAATATAAAATATAAAATATAAAATATAAAATATAAAATATAAAATATAAAATATAAAATATAAAATATAAAATATAAAATATAAAATATAAAATATAAAATATAAAATATAAAATATAAAATATAAAATATAAAATATAAAATATAAAATATAAAATATAAAATATAAAATATAAAATATAAAATATAAAATATAAAATATAAAATATAAAATATAAAATATAAAATATAAAATATAAAATATAAAATATAAAATATAAAATATAAAATATAAAATATAAAATATAAAATATAAAATATAAAATATAAAATATAAAATATAAAATATAAAATATAAAATATAAAATATAAAATATAAAATATAAAATATAAAATATAAAATATAAAATATAAAATATAAAATATAAAATATAAAATATAAAATATAAAATATAAAATATAAAATATAAAATATAAAATATAAAATATAAAATATAAAATATAAAATATAAAATATAAAATATAAAATATAAAATATAAAATATAAAATATAAAATATAAAATATAAAATATAAAATATAAAATATAAAATATAAAATATAAAATATAAAATATAAAATATAAAATATAAAATATAAAATATAAAATATAAAATATAAAATATAAAATATAAAATATAAAATATAAAATATAAAATATAAAATATAAAATATAAAATATAAAATATAAAATATAAAATATAAAATATAAAATATAAAATATAAAATATAAAATATAAAATATAAAATATAAAATATAAAATATAAAATATAAAATATAAAATATAAAATATAAAATATAAAATATAAAATATAAAATATAAAATATAAAATATAAAATATAAAATATAAAATATAAAATATAAAATATAAAATATAAAATATAAAATATAAAATATAAAATATAAAATATAAAATATAAAATATAAAATATAAAATATAAAATATAAAATATAAAATATAAAATATAAAATATAAAATATAAATATAAAATATAAAATATAAAATATAAAATATAAAATATAAAATATAAAATATAAAATATAAAATATAAAATATAAAATATAAAATATAAAATATAAAATATAAAATATAAAATATAAAATATAAAATATAAAATATAAAATATAAAATATAAAATATAAAATATAAAATATAAAATATAAAATATAAAATATAAAATATAAAATATAAAATATAAAATATAAAATATAAAATATAAAATATAAAATATAAAATATAAAATATAAAATATAAAATATAAAATATAAAATATAAAATATAAAATATAAAATATAAAATATAAAATATAAAATATAAAATATAAAATATAAAATATAAAATATAAAATATAAAATATAAAATATAAAATATAAAATATAAAATATAAAATATAAAATATAAAATATAAAATATAAAATATAAAATATAAAATATAAAATATAAAATATAAAATATAAAATATAAAATATAAAATATAAAATATAAAATATAAAATATAAAATATAAAATATAAAATATAAAATATAAAATATAAAATATAAAATATAAAATATAAAATATAAAATATAAAATATAAAATATAAAATATAAAATATAAAATATAAAATATAAAATATAAAATATAAAATATAAAATATAAAATATAAAATATAAAATATAAAATATAAAATATAAAATATAAAATATAAAATATAAAATATAAAATATAAAATATAAAATATAAAATATAAAATATAAAATATAAAATATAAAATATAAAATATAAAATATAAAATATAAAATATAAAATATAAAATATAAAATATAAAATATAAAATATAAAATATAAAATATAAAATATAAAATATAAAATATAAAATATAAAATATAAAATATAAAATATAAAATATAAAATATAAAATATAAAATATAAAATATAAAATATAAAATATAAAATATAAAATATAAAATATAAAATATAAAATATAAAATATAAAATATAAAATATAAAATATAAAATATAAAATATAAAATATAAAATATAAAATATAAAATATAAAATATAAAATATAAAATATAAAATATAAAATATAAAATATAAAATATAAAATATAAAATATAAAATATAAAATATAAAATATAAAATATAAAATATAAAATATAAAATATAAAATATAAAATATAAAATATAAAATATAAAATATAAAATATAAAATATAAAATATAAAATATAAAATATAAAATATAAAATATAAAATATAAAATATAAAATATAAAATATAAAATATAAAATATAAAATATAAAATATATTTATATAAATGTATATTTATATAAATATTTTATTTAATTTAATTTAATTTAATGTTATTTAATAATTAAATTTAATGTATTTAATGTATTTAATTTAATTTAATGTAATTTAGTTTAATTTAATTTAATTTAATATATTTTAATTTAGTGCAGAGGTGCACATAAGAGCTTCGGGGAGCCCTCGGCTTTCACAGACAAGTCGTGTGTGCGAAGCTGCCGAACTTCTTCGACGATAGCATTGAATCAGTTTGCGTTTGATCTTCACGGAGTAAGCATCTTATGCGCAAATTGTAATGTTGAATTTTTGTCTTGTACACACATCCTTAGACAAAAATGTTGCGTTTGTGTTGTAAGCTCTGCCAACGCTGTGCATCACTGATTTAGTGCAATGTAATTTAATTTAATTGAATTTAATTTAATTTAATGTAATATAATAAAGTTTAATTTAATATAATTTAATATATGTGATTTAATTTAATGTTATTTAATCAAATTTAATTTAATTAAGTTTAATTTAATTTAATTTAGTTTAATTTAGTATATAAATTAAATATAAATTTGATTTATTATAATATAATTAAATTTAATTTAATGTAATTTAATTTGATGTAACATTATTTTATATAATTTAATATATATATATAATATATATATAATATAATTTAATAAAATTTAATTTAATTTTTGTATGGTATATTATTTTGTTTCATTTTTCAAATTTTAAATATCAAAATAATAAAATATCGCTGAGAAATACATTTTGTTCGCTTCAATGCTAAAAATTTTTGTTTTTGATAGTTGAAACCAATACTATGAAAAAAGAAACTGTGCAAGGAATGTTTGAATGTGTTTCTTTTTTTATTTTCATTCATAAACGGCAGGCTGTTTGTCTATTATGCATAAACCGGTTTTATAAGGCTCATGCCAAGATACATGTTGCCACTCCAGACTGTGCATGTTGCCAGTCTGATATTTTCATTTTGGTTGACTCTGCCAAGTGCCAGCGTCGACTTAAAAATCCGCTCACCTCTTAGCTACACCATCAAATCCAACGAGTAGCTTCTGATATTCGCCTATAAAATCTCTTTATATATATACTCGTTGCGGTGTTTCTGATAGGGGCAGAAGGCGCAAATCTTTCTTTTGTTGATTGTTTTTGGAGTTCTCCTCTCGTTATTTAAGTCTTCAACTGGTTTTAATACAATATTTTGTATGTTTTCTCGTAGGCTTGAGTTGAGTGTGCGAGCCTTTAACCGCTCTTCCATATATGGTGTAACAAGGGACGAATGCAGTTGCTTCATGAAATCACGCCGCGAAAGTGTTTTTTTCTTCTCGCTCACCATGTTGTGTGTGTAGATCACATAGCTATTAACGAATGCAATGTTTAAAATGCCGAAGAACATGCACATTGGCCATCTCTTTGTCTTTCGGGAGCACGACATAACGCTGCACATCTGGTCCAGTGTGTCAACGCCGCCTTTGGTTTTGTTGTAAAACTCAACGAGATTTGGCTTACCACTTGACTGATTGATTGTCCCCTCTTCATCACAAGAAG
The DNA here is from genome assembly GCA_958299015.1 of Tetanocera ferruginea. Taxonomy (NCBI): domain Eukaryota; kingdom Metazoa; phylum Arthropoda; class Insecta; order Diptera; family Sciomyzidae; genus Tetanocera; species Tetanocera ferruginea. Next base: position 40,750 of record CATQJF010000043.1, on the reverse strand, counting down.
ACAACAAGTACACGATCTTGTTTGGTTTTGCCTTGTACGATAACAGGGTTAGCTTGTTGTCGTAACAGAACATTGCTGTATCAGTTTTTCTTCCCTTGTTTAGTTTCATTTCTTTTGGAATTTCTGCTTTGTTAAACCGCAATGTACCGACCAAGGTGAGCTTATATGGATGCTGTAGTAGCGATTTAGCGAGGGGTACTGACGTGAACCAATTATCCATCGTAATATTTCGATTGGATCCGTGAACGGTTTTGGTTATGTTTTTTACGCAATACTCACCAAGAGGAATGCTATCACTGTTGGTACCTTTTCCCAAATATGGCATTGCATCCACTACATAATATGTTCCACAATCGCAAAGCATAATGATCTTCAGCCCATACTTAGCTGGTTTGTTTGGGATATACATTCTGAAAAGACATCTGCCACGAAATGCCAAAAGCTGTTCATCAATCGTGAGATAAAGCCCGGGGGTGTAGTTCTTCCGACATTTTTCCATTAATATTTCCCAAACATCCCTTATAGCAGCAAATCGATCATTAAGGCGTAAAACCAAAGATCATATAATATAAAGATGCGCTACGTAGAACATTAAAAAGTAATAAATATTTTTCAGATCAAAACGTAAGCTTTTGTGAGTGCCAAACGAAAAAGCTTTAAATTCTTGCTTGAGAGAAAAGTTTTCGACCTTTGATTGAACTTGCTCTCTGCATTGCTCTTTCACTCTTCTCGTGCTGTGTGCTCCCCTTGCCAATAGCACTGAGCATATAATAGATAGAGGACTCAAATCGCATAAAAATGTGTTTCTATCGAAATTGTACGCAAATGATCGTCAGTTTGTGTGTTGTTGTGGCTATCAGTGCTGCGACGCATGCGATGCTGTTGCTAGCATCGTTTATTTTTGTTTTGCCTGTGTCCCTTTCCTTTGCCGCAACCACCCCGATAGCCCCAATATATTTTGCTATTGTAGAGTTGTTGTTGCATAAAACCGGTTATTGTTGTTGTTACACGAAAATCAATGGATAATGAATGAAGCTAGTTTTTGAATTTTGTGATTTCAGCATTTTTACGTTTTTGTGATTATGAATTTTTTTAATTCTTATTTTAAAAATATATTTCAATTAAATTAAAATAAATAAAATTAAATCAAAATAAATTAAACTAAAATAAATTAAATTAAATTAAATTAAATAAAATTATATTAAATTAAATTAAATTAAATGAAATTAAATTAAATTAAATTAAATTATGTTAAATTAAATTAAATTAAATTAAATTAAATTAAATTAAATTAAATTAAATTAAATTAAATTAAATTAAATTTAATTCAATTAAATTAAATTAAATTAAATTAAATTAAATTAAATTAAATTAAATTAAATTAAATTAAATTAAATTAAATTAAATTAAATTAAATTAAATTAAATTAAATTAAATTAAATTAAATTAAATTAAATTAAATTAAATTAAATTAAATTAAATTAAATTAAATTAAATTAAATTAAATTAAATTAAATTAAATTAAATTAAATTAAATTAAATTAAATTAAATTAAATTAAATTAAATTAAATTAAATTAAATTAAATTAAATTAAATTAAATTAAATTAAATTAAATTAAATTAAATTAAATTAAATTAAATTAAATTAAATTAAATTAAATTAAATTAAATTAAATTAAATTAAATTAAATTAAATTAAATTAAATTAAATTCAATTAAATTAAATTAAATTAAATTAAATTAAATTAAATTAAATTAAATTAAATTAAATTAAATTTAATTAAATTAAATTAAATTAAATTTAATTAAATTTAATTAAATTAAATTAAACTAAATTAAATTAAATTAAATTAAATTAAATTAAATTAAATTAAATTAAATTAAATTAAATTAAATTAAATTAAATTAAATTAAATTAAATTAAATTAAATTAAATTAAATTAAATTAAATTAAATTAAATTAAATTAAATTAAATTAAATTAAATTAAATTAAATTAAATTAAATTAAATTAAATTAAATTAAATTAAATTAAATTAAATTAAATTAAATTAAATTAAATTAAATTAAATTAAATTAAATTAAATTAAATTAAATTAAATTAAATTAAATTTAATTCAATTAAATTAAATTAAATTAAATGAAATAAAATTAAATTAAATTAAATTTAATTCAATTAAATTAAATTAAATTAAATTAAATTAAATTAAATTAAATTAAATTAAATTAAATTAAATTAAATTAAATAAAATTAAATAAAATTAAATAAAATTAAATTAAATTATATTATATTAAATTAAATTAAATTAAATTAAATTAAATTAAATTAAATTAAATTTAATTAAATTAAATTAAATTTAATTAAATTAAATTAAATTAAATTAATTTAAAGTAAATTAAATTAAATTAAATTAAATTATATTACATTAAATTAAATTAAATTAAATTAAATTAAATTAAATTAAATTTAATTAAATTAAATTAAATTAAATTTAATTAAATTAAATTAAATTAAATTTAATTTATAAATTATATATAAAAAAATTAATTAATTTATATTAAATTGAATTACCCAACATTAAATCAAATTAAATAAGATTAAATTCAATTATAGGGGGACATGACATTGCCGTTTTTTAAATTGATTTTACATTTTTCGAAAAGACACACTTTCAAATTTGGAACATCACCAAAAATCTCTCTGCCGTCAGTTTGGATCTCTATAAAACCATGTTGGAGTGAAAAAATTTGTTCAACTTTCTACAATAATAAAAGTTTGGAAAAACGTTTGTTTTTGACTGAGTTATGAATTTTTAAAAAAAGGTCTGTTTTCTATGCCGCGAATGTCATGTCCATTGGCAAATCAAAATTAACGTACTATTGCAATGTGTTAAAAATGAAAAATAATTTTTTGTTTTTTTGTAAAATCTGGTTCCTTAAGGTCTTAAGAATGCGTATATGAAATTTAGAAAAAAATATCAAATAAAAAAAAATAACATACATTATATTCGTGTGTCGCGCATTTATTCATATATTATCGTTCAAAGAAGAAAATCTAATCGCGTTTTTTTTCGAAACAAGTTTTTTCGAATGGTTCTCGAGTTCTGCTTGATAGATTTCGATAAATATTGATTCATTATGATTTTCATAGACTCTGTTAAGCACTCTACCTATAAAAAGCCGAGAAACTTTTCAATTTTGTTTTTTACGGCTTAGAAGTTATGCCAAAAAGAGGGGTTTTTGAAAATTTGTTTTTCAACGAATGCCATTTTTTTGTTTTTGTTTTTTTATTTGCGTAAGTAGAGTGCTCAACTACAACCCTTTACTGAAAAATGCACTTTGTTTTTTTACTTTCGGACGCCTTGGAAATGCTGGAGACGAGCAACCAACTTACAACCTTTTTTAAACACGCCTACATAATGTTAATAAATTTTAATTAAATAATTTTATAATACAATGTAAAATAAATTAATAAAAAAGGTGTTGTTTTTAATAGCTTCACACTGTAATAGTACCTAAAATGTTTAGCATGATTTTTACATGCAGTAACTTTAACCAAATTTGATTTGATTTGAGTTACAATTTTCAGACAATTGCTTAGAACGGTCGTGAAGTTCTAACAAATGATAACATATGATGATTTAGGTACAAGACCGCGACATGCGAACAGTAATGAAAGCAATATAAAAGTACACCGTTAATCGAGCTTTATTTGGTATCTTTTTAATTTTTTATTATTTGTTTGTAATTGATAAAAGGATTTTATAAGAAAAGTGCGAACATAACATTAAAATAAAAACGAAAAATTGTAAAAAGAAAAAGCCCTTAAAGGCAGCTAAAGTCAACAAAAACATATTTTCAGTTATCAGGTTAATTTTCTCAGAATAACAACTGAAATAAGTTGTAAAGTCATCTAAAAATTCAAGCATTTTTTTTATATAATAAAACCTTAAATTATTGATTAATTGACATTTTCATTTGAGGTCCCGGTAGACCATTCTGTGGAAATGCCCATATATTAATAAATAAATAATAACTAATTAAAAAATAAGCAAATCAAACAAAATAGTACCGCAAAAACGCATTTAAGAAATGTCTCTTATAAAGTTATTTGTGACTACATTTCAATTAAAAATCAAATTATAATAATTAAAGTTAATATAATTTTGAAAAACATATGCCTACAATGTGCGTAGGGTAGATTTGAACAAAACATGCCTACATTTTTTTGGTAAAACGCAAGGAAATTCAGCTACTTTTTCGTTGCGGCTAAATCGTTTTATGAGATGTTTCGTGCATCAAATCTTAACATATGCTCTCTATTGCTCTCCAATATTATGCTCACATCCAGTGTTGCCGTTTTGGCTATTTATAGCCAAAAGTGGCTATTTTTTTTGCTCGTGATCAGTTTTGGCTAATTGGCGATTTTATTTTTCATTTGGCTATTTTTTTTACTCGGCTATGTTCTTGCATTCCCGCGAAAATTAATGTTTTATTTTACATATAACATTTGCAATTGCCTGAGAATCGCTTAGAAGATCAAGCAATTGCCTTTGAGCTCATCTGAGAATCATCCGGGTATCACCGACTGAAAGCTACTTATGCCGATTCGTCAAGAAGATTCGCCAATGAACCGCAGAGAGAAGCTATAACAAATTCGCCGAAAAGGGTGGCAAACGAAGTCCATTTAAGAATCCTCAGAAATTTGTTCTGAAGCATCGTTGTTCTGTCTGAATTCAATGAATTTTTTTGTGAATTTGGTTTTTTGAGCGAAATGCTTCGACATAATCCGACGTTGCTTCGAAACTATACTAGTTCAACTGTTCGATTAATTTTAACGATTTTGTAGAGCCTACTTCATATTTCCATGATAGATTTTGAACATTTTTCAAAAATCCATCTTCCAACAATCGCCGAAATGAGCGAACGACGATTTTGAAAATTTTCGTGACTCGCGAAAAAACACTTAAGGGAATCACTGGTGCATCGCAAAATCCACTTCTCTGCCAATCGTCTTCCAAATGTTTGCAGGGAAATGATTTAAAATTTGTACGTGAGGGTGAATTCTCTCTTCATGTGAACACGACCTGCCAGTGATGCTAATCGTGCAGCCGAGCGCAAGAATATCCAATTATTTGACAAATGACATCTCGAATCATGTGCCACATAAGAGTATGCAACAATGTTTGTAACTTTGATCATTGAAAGTAATTGTGGTTTTTTTTCAAAAGTAAAATTAAGCAAGTCAGCATGGAAAAGTTAGTTGATTCCATTTCTGAACCAAGGCAGCCTTGACTGAATAGGTTTGACACCTGATATCCTTGGTTCGAAGCTAAAAAAAAACTATGTAATACTTTTTTTACTTCCGAAAATGCAAACCTTATTTTTATGAAGTTTTTTTTTACTCTTATCAAGTAAAAAATAAATGAGCTTAGGTCCTTCTATAATAAAGGCCCGTCTATTTAAAGAAAATAAGTCCTAAACATGTTTAAAATATGCTCTTATATTTTTAACATTTAAAGTTTTATAACATATTTAAAAACAAATATATTTGCAAATCTAATTCCAGTTAAAAAACGGTACTATGTTGTACAAAAAACTAGTGAGTTAAAAAATGTATGAATGTTAGTTTTGTTTCTTTTTTCTAATGCAATTAATTAATCTTTTGGCTATTTTTTTTACATTTTGGCTATTTTTATTTTGTGTTTTGGATATAAAAATAAATTTACTCCGGCAACACTGCTCACATCGTTGCTTACTCGTCTCTCACTCTCAAAAGCTTTATATCGTTCGCTCGCTGGCTCTCACAAAGCTTGAATGTGGATTTATGATAAATCCACATTCAATTTTTACTGTGCCATTCGGTTGTATGGCGGTAGCGCATCGTTGTATTATATGATCTTTGGTAAAACTCTTTCGGATCTGTCGTCGAAGCGCAAACATGACAGCAAGAAAGCAAAACGTGAACGGCTCATAGTTGAGATATATCTTGTTCCTGAATATTCAGAGTTAAATAACTCTCGAGTCGTCAAATGATTGTCTTTCATGACCGCGCTTAATACGAAAATTCCAATAAGAGCCTCAAGCTCTTTCTTATCCACTGGTTTTTCAGTGGCAGAATCTGCACTTGCGCTCTGCTTTCTTTTATCAATTTCTTTGTTGGTATAAAGAACTATAATGTCTATAAGTTCATCAGTGATGAAAAGCTTGAACACTTCTAGTAGATCGATAATACCCTTAGCCTCTCTTGTTGGGCCTCTAGCCTGATGCACGATACTATTAGCACAACGGCGCCGTCTTCCTTTGCTAGAAGACCATTTGTATCGATTATTTCCCACAAAATTATTATTTACGATTATTTTTCACAAAAAAAAAAAAAAAAATTGTAATTGTCGTTTTGACTACGTGACTTTTACAAAAACTTACTCACCCTTTAACTGAATCACACCACACGACTGTTTTCATCGACACCTGCTTTGCGACTGAATCAACTGCCACAATGTGTAAAGAGAAACCGATAGATCAAGAGAGAAAAAAGTTGTGAGAGTAAACTCAAATGATGTTAGTCGAAACCATGGTTGAATAACAAGGTTGCTTCAAAACTGACTGTGCTCTCTTTCGCATAACCGAATGTGTCAAAAATCAACTGGTTGTCGAAAAAAAGAACAACAACAACAACAGGTGAATCAGTTCGCTTTGACATTTGCGGCAGTCGCGCTCTCCGTGTTGCGGCTACCTTATTCAGTGTACCCTGGTCGAAACGACTAACATTGGGCATGCAGGGTTAAATAAAATTCAGATAATCTATCACTTAAAATTTATAGATTTATAAATTTAAATTAATACTTATTATGAATATATAACATTAAAAAAAAAAAACAAAAATATATATAACCCAGCGGAGCACCCACTCAGCGGAGCACCCCTATTGGATACGTTGCAATTTTATCGCGCAAAAGTGTTAACGAAACAACAAAACTAAAAATATGTTTAAAAGCATCTAAAGCAGGGTATATTAAGAATCTGTTCAGTCAAGGAAAGTTAACCTAAAACTCGGTTTCAAAATGCCTATATAAAAGAAAAACAAAACATAAACCAACAAAATAACATATAAATGTAAAACTAAAATAACGCCTAACTTGATTTAACTTCATATACCTTAAGTTAAACAATTTAAATATCCAAAACCTTGACATAATGAATTCAAGTAACATATTTTAACTTGTGTATATCTATAACTTAACCTTAAAATGAAAAACAAAATTAAACTTAATGTAACTAAAATGCCTTAACAATTAAGTTTAAAAATACTCTATTCTAAATTCAAATATTTTTTTTTGTAGTTTTAATTTTTTTTTATTATTCATCATGTAAAGATTTATGCACATTTTTTTTATTTTGAAATTAAAATATTTTTTGTGTAACTTTTTATAAAGATTAATTTTGTTAAAAAAGAGATACACCCTAATGTATCTTTTACAGAATTGGCATATTTGAGCATACATACATGTAGAAATAAAACACGTACTTGAGGTTTTATACAAAATTAGCACATAAGTTTATTATTAATTTTAAGTCTTTAGTTCATAGTGTTTGTTACATAAAGTAGTTAGTATTGATTGTTATTATTAACATTGTTGATTATTAAATTAATTATAACCAATTATTGACCGCTCATCCGTTTGCGTCCGCGTCATAATCCAAACTGTCCGTTTTTTATTCTCTTCTGTTCTTTTTGTGTTCGTCTGCTTTTTTAGTTTGTCAGTGCTGCCAAATAGTAAGTTATTAGTACGTTTGTCCACTTCTTGTTGTCCTTTGTCCGTCTGTTATACTGTCAGTCCCGTCTGTCATTCCTACATTCGGCCGTCCTGTACTGTCGTTCGACCCGAACGATTGACACCAAACCTTCATATATTCAGCGACTGTAGTTGTTTGACAAGGACCTTCATGATCACCAACTTTGGAGACTTCATATCTTCTATGAGGAAGCTTTTTGATAATAGTATATGGTCCCAGATATTTTGCTTTTAACTTCAGGCCAGGGCCATATTGAGTTCTTTTAATAGCAACTAAATCTCCTGGTTTGTAGTTATATTCCAATTTTCGCTTTGCGTTAAATGTTTGACGATTTTCTTCCTGTATTTTCGAAATATTTCCTTGAGTTTCCTTCCTGATGTTTTCACGTTCAATGTTCAAGTCTTCCGTAATAGAATCTTCTAGTAAATGACGAAGGTCGACATCGCAAGAAGTACGAATATCCAATCCGGTGAGTATTTTAAACGGTGTAAACTTGGTGCTCCTAGGCGGGGTATTATTTATAATACGCTGGACTTTGTCCACATGCTTATACCAGTTGGCAGGGTTGTTTTGGCAAAACTTGGCGAGCATAGGCACAATGATACAATGCATTCGTTCTACCTGGCCGTTTCCGTGTGGTACTCCCGTCGCGATCAATAAATGTTGGATACCCTCTCGTAGACAATAATCTTCAAAAGATTTCGCTGTAAAAGCCGTCCCTCGGTCGGTTATTACTCTACGTGGATTACCAAATATAGCCGATAGCTTTTCTAGTCGGTCGATTACAGATGCAGCGTCGGTACTTCGTGTAGGGTATAACCAGACAAATTTGCTGAAAGCATCCACAACGACAAGCAGATGATTATACTTTTTATGAGTAAGTTCCATGGGGCCTACGTGGTCTATGTGTAAAGTTCCAAGTGGTGTGTCTTCTTTGTTAATAGGGTAAAGCAGACCCTCTTTTTTACCCAACTTAGCCTCCACAACGATACACTCGATACAGGTTTTTATGATTTTTGCTATTTTCGGAGCAATCTGCGGAATGTAGAATGTCCTATCGATGTAGTCCTGTGTTTTTTTAGCTGATAAAAGTCCCTGTCGATGCGCCAGACGAATAATCTCTTCCTCCATAGTTTGTGGTACAACTACCAGTTCTTTTACTGCATCTTTATATAAAACGCCATTTTTTAAATAAAAATCTTCGTAATCACTGCTTTCCAATACTTTAACGATTGCTTTTGTCCATGCATCACATTGCTGAGCTTCTTTAAGCCGAAAACTGAGAGAATCTTCAAGAAGCATGAATGTTATTCTACTTAAAGCATCCACATGTTTCATTTTCGTTGCAGATCTGTGCTCAATCTCGTAGTCAAAATCTTGGAGATACATAGCCCAGCGTGTGACTCTTAGTGGCACATCTTGTTTTTTCATGGTCTGTGTAAAAGCGTTACAGTCCGTGACAATTTTGATTTTTGTACCCAAAACATAAATACGCCACTTCTTTAAAGCTTGAATGATTGCAAGAACCTCCAATTCGTAAGAATGGTATTTCTCTTCTTGAGGTTTTGTTCTGCGGCTCATGTACTGTATTGGGTGGTATTGCTGATCATGCTTGTCTTTTTGAAGAAGAACGGTGCCGTAGCCATGCATAGATGCATCCGTGTGTATCTCAGTTTGGGCATTAGCGTCGTACAGCTTCAACACTGGTGCGTTTATGAGGGCTGATTTAAGTTGCTGAAATGCCAACAGGTGCTCGTCATGAATTTTGAACGAAACGTTTTTTCTGAGCAAATCACTTAATGGCTTGGCTACAACAGCATATCCTTCCATAAACCTCCGAAAATAAGATGTTAGCCCCAAAAATCTTTGAAGAGATTTCTTATCAGGCGGAACTGGAAACCTTTTGACTGCATCCACTTTTTCTTCAGATGGTTTTATGCCACCGTTCTCAACAATATAACCAAGCAAATGTATCTTCTCCATTAAAAATTGACATTTTTGCCATTTTATGTGCAATCCAAACTCAGCTGCTCTATCCAAAACCATTTTAAGTTTTTCGATACCCTCGCCCTCATTTTGTGCTGAAATAATTATATCGTCCATATAAATCACGATAACTCCTTGCTGTACCAAATCACGGAAAATAGCTGATATATAGCGACAAAAGACCGCAGGAGAATTGCATATTCCAAACGGAATGAAATTGAATTCGTATTGACCACTGTGCATCACAAAAGATGTATACCGTTTTGAACTTTGCTCCACAGGCACGTGTAAAAAACCATTAGCCAAATCGAGAGTTTTATATTTTTTTGCTCCGTGTAACCTTTCCAGGACGTCGTCCATCAGCACCATCGGGAAATTGTCGCGCAGTATCTTCTCGTTAAGCTTTCTGAAATCACAGCATAACCTCTTTGTTCCATCCTTCTTTGAAACAAGAACTACCGGTGAGGCATACTCAGACGTGCTTGACTGAATTATACCTTCATCTAACCACTTGCTTACTTGCTCATCTATCACAAGCTGGTCAGCATACGACGTTCTGTGGGGTGTATGATAGATAAGCGTATCATCCGATAAAACAATCTTCATCTGCACTGGTGACTTTGAATTCTTTGCAGGAGAATACTGCTCAACTAAAGTTTCTTTATCTATAGCCTGATCTTTGGCGAGATGAGACAAATTCAAAATCTCAACATTTTTAACCTCTTCGAAATCGTTTTGCAGAAGCATGCAAATTGATTCAAATTCGTTTAAAAGTAAAAGTTTGTTTTCATCTTCATTTAAGCTTGAAAGTACTTCTGGTGAACTTGCACTAATCTTTTCGTTTGGCTCAATGCTATTGACTCTTGTCTTATTTACTTTACACATAAACTCAGCTCCACCCAAGGAAAACAAGATGTTAGCTTCACTTAGTATGTCATTTCCAATAACGGCCTCGTACCGAAGGTCATTACTGTTGGTAACGTGAAAGGTAATGCCTAAAGTAAGCTCATCGACAAGCATGCTAGTGACCACACTGCCAATTGTAAAGAGTTCACTTTCTTTAATGCCAACAAGTCTTCTCTTTTCTGTACTCAGTTCCAAGTTTTTTATTTTTTTAAAGGTATCAAAACGAAGTAAACTTAAATCAGAGCCTGTATCTACCATTGCTTCAAAAAATGTATTGCCAACCTTAACTGTTTTAAAAATTAGCCCACTATGCTGTCGAAGAGGCGCATTTAGCATTGTGTTAACCTTACCGCCCTCTTTCTTGATTTGTTTCTCAGGACTCTGCTTACATTCAAAACTACGGTGACCCAGTTGCCCACACTTAAGGGGGTCCTCTGGTAATCCGAAAAATTTTTTCGATTTTTTTTTTCATATTTCTATTGCTCAGATACTGAAAAACATTTTCCCAAAAGGATTTTTCATAATTCGAAATAGTTTAGGAGATACAGGCATTTTTGTGTAGGTATGTTTTCGTCAAAATAACGCATCAGCAAAGTTGTTTATTTGCCTGCAGTCATTAGTCGAAAATTCTGTGGAATTCTTCCAAAATATGTATTGATATTACAAAATATACACACACAGTATGTATACATGCAGTATGTATACATGCATGTTTTGATTTAGGGGTTGAAATGATTTTGAGCCCAGGTGTTCACATGAAAGAAGCAAACGAACGAGATTCAGTTTATTTTCGAACGCGTTTTTCTCGAAACCATGTTTTTCAAAACTTTGCGCACGATAACTCAAACAGTTTTTGACCGATTTTGATATATGAGGCATGAAACGACGCAGAATTTACGCCGCTATAGCCCCTACCTCAAACTTGCCGAAAAAATAATGTTTACTATTTTTTTTCTACACTAGACTACAAAAAAAAAGGTCGAAATTCGATTTTTCATTTTCAAAGTGGCGGCTCCCCCCCTAAAAAAATTTCGATTTTTGTTTCCGAAGTAGGGGCTATAGGGACATTCATTCTAAGTAACTGAATATTTTTTTTTTTTTTCAGACGATGTTTACTCTTGGAATCGTGCGCAATTTGGACCCACCTTTTTTCCGGAGAACCTTGTTACCAGGCCGAGAACTTTCTGAACGGTCCATAAATTCACTTTTTCAAAATTTTGTATTTTTTTCAATAAATTAAGCTACCCAAATCAAAAAACGGACCTAAAATATCTTTACTCGTTCTCTTTCCACAATATTTTGAAAAAAGGCTAAAATTTGGCATAGATTACCAGAGGACCCCCTTAAAACATTTGTATTGTTTGTCAGTTGCATTGCAATCTTTAGCGAAATGCGACGTAGCTCCACATTTGAAACATTTTTTAACCTTGCTGTCATTTACTTGCACTGTTGCTGCTGGAGAACTTTGCCACTGATTTGATTTGTTTGATGACTGACGCAAACCATGCACTCTCTCGTAAACTTTCAACTGCTCTTTTAACTCAACAACAGTTCTGGCTTGATAAAGAACTGTTTTATTTACTTTTGTATCGGGTATGCCCTCCACAAAATACCCTACTAAGCTAACTTCATCTAAATTAATAGGCTTTGCTATTTCCATAAGCGTATATAAATATTCTCTGAATGATTCACTGTTCTTTTTACGGCGACTCTGGAACATGCGATGTATTTCTAACGAAGATAACTTGGTGCCAAATTCTTCGACCAATGCTGCTTTAAATGAGGCCCAATCTCTTATGCCCACCTGACTCCGCAAAAACAACTTCGCTGCACCTTTTAGTAGTTGTTTTGCGTATACAAATTTTTGGAGCCCACTCCAACTCAAAGTTACCGCATTATCTTCAAACTCTTGTCCAACCGCTCTTAGTTTGTCTTTCAGTGTCATCACCGTAATATCTAAAATTGTCTGTGCATCCATTGTCTTGTTATTTAATTAACAATTTTGTAAATATTTATTAAATTTATACTTTGGTTATTCCTAGATTTTTAGGTTTAGTTAGATATTTCAAAATATATTTATCATAAAAATCAAAATTAGATTATTTAGTAAATGTAGTATAAGTATGAAAATTAGTTTGTAATAATAAATGAAGCATAAGCTTAGTTCAATATTTATAAGTAGATATACGATAAGGTTTGAACTATAAAACGATAACGAAAGAAAACGCAATCTGTTCCAATTTTTAGAAATTTTCGAAACAAATGACTTCAATTCTTCTTTGTTTTTTAATTCCAATTCATTTTTAGTAAAGGGTGTTTTTTTTAGGGGTATAGAACTTCGAATTGAATTAAAACACAAGAAAATCGTTTTAATGTCCATCAATTTGGCTTTATTAGAAGGATAATTTTATGCCATTAATGTTTAAATATGATTTCGGGCATGTGGCCGCCGCGGCTGGCTCGAATAAAGCCAATTCTACAGGTCCAATTTTCAACCACTTTTTCGAGCATATGGGGCCGTATGTCTGCAATAACGCCACGAATGTTGGCTTCCAAGTCCCCTACCGTTTCTGGTTTGTTGGCGTAGACGAGCGACTTCACATATCCCCAAAGAAAATAATCCAATGGTGTCAAATCACACGATCTTGGTGGCCAATTGACAGGTCCATTCCGCGAAATTATGCGCTAATCGAATGTTTCCTTCAATAAATTGATTGTGACGTGCGCTGTGTGGCATATGGCGCCGTCTTGTTGGAACCACAACTCATCCACATTCATACCATCCAATTCGGGAACAAAATAGTCGGTTATCATGGCTCTATACCGGTCTCCATTAACGGTAACTGACTCTCCAGCATTATTTCGGAAGAAGTATGGCCCAATGACTCCACCAGCCCATAGAGCACACCAAACAGTCAGTTTTTGTGGATGTAATGGCGTCTCAAGGGACTCATGTGGATTCTCTTCACTCCAAATGCGGCAATTTTGCTTGTTGACGTAGCCATTCAACCAAAAATGAGCCTCATCACTGAACAAAATTTTGCGATGAAAATCAGCATCGAGATCAATCTCATTTTCGGCCCAAACACCAAAATCACGACGCCGCGAGACCATGGCTTTAATTCTTGCACAAGCTGGATCTTGTAAGGTCGCAAGCCAAGATCTTTGCGCAAAATCTTCCATAAAGTTGAGGGACAAAGCTCCAATTGCTGTACACGGTGGCGAATCGATTCATTCGGGTAATCTTCAACATTTTGCTCTACAGCAGCAATTATTTCTTCGGTGCGCACTGTTCGACGTCTCTGCGGATGCGTATTATTACATAGAGTAAACGTAGTGCAAAAACGATCCTTGGTTAACCGAATTAATTGCTCTGATGGACGATTTTGTCGACCATAAAATGGACGGAGCTTGCGGTAAACTTCGCGAACTGAACCATTATTTTCGAAATAAATTTGCACGATTTGCAAGCGTTGTTCTTTTGTCAACCTGTTCATGATGAAATGGCAAACCAAACTGAACATAAATGACATTAGAGTTGCCAGATTTGACCACAAAATGTCAGTTTTATCTCTATTCGAAAAACAAACCTCTAAAAAAAACACCCTTTATTTTAATCAATTGTCAAATTGAATTATTACAAAAAAATTTGCAAAACTAAACAAATTGTTAAGTATAAGTTAAATGAGTTTTTAAGAACTTTGCAACTATTTAATTTAAATTTAACTTTTATTTTTCAATAAATCGACTCAAGCAAGTTTGTTGTACATACAAATAACAAAACAGCTCACCGACGATTGCATGTTAAAATAAGGGTGGGTTTTTTTCCTTTGCTCTCACTTGTTGCTCTCTGCTGTAGCTAAAACTTGATGCTCTATTCAAACTTCTTTCTATTTACTTATGTGTTGCCTTTGCTTTGACATTTTTTCCCCTGCTTACTGGCTTCTTCACTCCATCGGCATGTAACTCTTTCGCTACTCTTCTTCGTTACTCTCGCTTGTTGCTCTTTCCTTTCACTTACACTCGCTGATTCTGTTTTCAAACTTATGTTTTATTTCTCCTGCTTGTTTCGATGTTTATTTTCCTCTTTTCGCTGACTCTATCTGCAAATACTTTTTCTGCCGCACATTATTTTGTTGCTTTCTTGGCTCGCTGCTTTCTTACCCAACTGCAAATTTTGATTTTATTTTTCGCTGTCTCCAACGATGCTTTTTTCATTCGACGACGCACTTGTTGTTTTATGCTGATCTTGAAGCTGCCATCTTGTTGCATGACATATGACGCTACGGATGTTTAATTGTGTGTGTATTCTGTGGAGTTCTGGATTGTTCCAAGCTCGCTATGAATTTTCTTTTGTAGTTGATGCTACGGCAGTTTTTGTTTCGAGTGAACTGTGGAATTTTCACATAGTTTTTATGACGTTACACTCCAACTCCACACACACTCTTTAAATAGTAATAATTTTGAACTTTTGAATATTTTGTATAAACATATTAATTGTTTTTTAAAATAAATAAGGCTCAGTTCATTCCGGCTTTTAGTAAAATTCCACCAACAGATGAAAGCAATTGAGAATCGGTACCAAGGATTTTGGGACGAAGGAATGATGGGCGACTATTGTTGGTTTCTCATCAGAGAAACCGATCCCGAATTAAATTAACGACAAAACAAGAATTCTTATCATTTTGAATTTCTGAATGATAAATAAAAATTATTTACAATGTAAATAACAATATAAATGATTTAGGGAACAATAAAAATTATTAATAATAATTATATCCAATTCAAATAATGTAAATTATTAAAAGAATAATACAAATGAAGAATATATGATTTTATTACAACAACCTTAAGTTCTCATTTTTTGTTTATGGCAATAAAATAAGTCCAAATGCATAAATTGATAATCACACAATTTGGGTGATTTCGTTCCATTAATCACAACTTTTTCATTTCTCAATAGATTTTCTTCAACAATAGCTTATTTTTTTGGAAAAATAAAGGCTTTTAGTAAAAAATATCAAAAGTAATAAAATATTTTGATTTCTTAACGAAATTTGCAACTTTTTTGTCTTTTTTTGGAAATTTTTCTGAAAAATAAAAAAAATCCCCGAAATTTGAATTTATTCCGCCAAAACTAACAACTTGACCAAAAAATGGTGTTTGCATTGCTTGTAAGAAATTTTATTAGCTTTTAATTGATATATCATTTGTTTGATTTCTGTTGTTGATTCTGGAGATATATGCAATTAAGTGGAACCAACTTTTTTTTTTCGTTGAAAACCCTACATTGGGCAATATCTCGAAAACGGAGAGACAGAAAAAAAAAATTGTTTTTTTCGGAATTAGCGACCGATTTTACATGAGAAAAGGATAGTGGCATTCAAAGTACATATTGGCTGTAAACCAGTGTTATAAAATTAATTATAACCAATTATTGACCGTTCATCCGTTTGCGTCCGCGTCATAATCCAAACTGTCCGTTTTTTATTTTCTTCTGTTCTTTTTGTGTTCGTCTGCTTTTTTAGTTTGTCAGTGCTGCCAAATAGTAAAGTATTAGCACGTTTGTCTGCCAAATAGTAAAGTATTAGCACGTTTGTCCACTTCTTGTTGTCCTTTGTCCGTCTGTCACACTGTCAGTCCCGTCTGTCATTCCTACATACATATAAGCTATTCTTTTCTCTAGCATGACTTAAACATGCTGAAAATACAATTCATTGATAAACATAAGCAACAACAACATCGTCGTCGCTAGGCCTAACGTCGCATCGATGGAGATAAAATCAAGTAAGTTTCTCAATTTCTATATAAATATTAAAATTATTTTAAACTTAACATAAGGTTAACATTTAGTTAACATAAAAGTTTATAAGTATGTTATCTAAGGCTGTGCTCACACGTGAATCAAATGATTGAAGAATAACGGGATTTTTTTGTGCATTTTACTCTCTCTGAGTTGATTTGACCGAAGTCTGCTCACACGTGGTTGTTTTATTGAACCTCCGAAGTAGGCTTTTCTGCTACCTACTGTTTGCGGTTAATATCATTTTCCTACTGTTTTATTTCGTTGTGTTTTGTCGTGCTGTCTGTATAAAAGTTTACAAAAATTAAGAATGGCAGTGAAAATTTGTATCTTTACGGATTGAAATTGATTTCGTTAGGAAATCAATATGCCGGATATTTTTGTTTTTCTTTGGAATGCATTTATACAATATTCGGTCAGCTGTCTTGTTCACGAAATGGTAATTTTTCACTTTTAACATTTTAAAAACAATACACAACACTCTTCACTCACAAACATTTTCTCCTTTTTTTACTTATAAAAGTACTTTTTTGTTAAATCTACTACCTTCTTATCAATAACTTACTACTAAGCAGCAGCCGAGTAAAAGTTTGCAACGCTTTGACTGAATGATTCAGGTCTAGAGCGTGGTCAAAACTTTGAATGAAGCGATGACGTTTTCAGAGTTCATTTTCTCTCTCACAGAGAGTTCATTTTTTTTTTAAGCTGGACAAACAACAACAAATTGGAGTTCATTCAATCATTTGATTAACGTGTGAGCACAGCCTAAGTCCACTTTAAAAACATAATTTACAACACTACTTAATGTGAGAATGCATTCTACAACATGCGCTCTCGTATTAAGTTGTTTATATTTTTTTTATTATGTTTCACGCTCTTGAACGAATAACTCATAATCTCTATAATTTGCATTTTTCTAACTTAATTTTTTTATTCTCACCATGTTAAACTAGTTGTATTTTTATCTCTACTCTCACTTCTTAAACATAACTACCAACAGATTTTAAACTCATTAGTTGAACTTTATATTCTTTTTCTATCTATCTTAAACTTAATGTATTATTACAATTTTATAATAAAATAAATTATAACAATAAGAAATATGGAAACTATATAACTATTAAATTGCCTTGCAAGACATGAAATAATTTCATGCATAAAAATTTTTACCTTATTGTTAACATATGATGATAATACCTTTTAGTATCTGTCTATCCCAATAAAATATAACGTACTTTGGATATAGTGAACGAAATGTTTATAATGTAGCTTCTGAAAAATCTTAATGAATTAATAAATTGGAATTTAATTTGTGAATTTGAAATCTAAAGATGCCTTATTAATTTGATTCGTCGTAGTCCGTCGTCGTTAGTCATGTTATTATCTCGAGTTTAATTTAATTCAAGTTAGCTTGTGATAAGGGCAATAAACTCATAAATGTAACTTATTGCCAAGGTAGGGTGGGTAAAGAATGAGGACCGACACCACCTTTGTTTCCTCAATATCTGGTAAGGTAGTGAAAGGGTTAAACGAGAAGGTTTTGTCGGGTTTTGTTTTGGTTAGTTTCTGGTCTATTTGTAGTTTATTGTTTTTTTTTATTTCAAAGTGCACATAATAATATTGTTGTAATGCTTTTTGAGTCGAGAACTAGAAAGAACCCCGACCATTTCGACGAGCTAGCTAGTGCATCGCTAGATGTGCACACCCACCGAAACTCTTAACTCAGGTAACATCTTATCTTCTGCCTTGATTAATTTCTTTAGGAGATAAACGCTTTTGACTAAGGTTTGAATAAGAACTAATATTTTAGTTTTTCTAAGAACCAAATAATATTGTCGAAGAAAAACCATAAAACGCACATTACAAAAATTCCCATTCAGGCGAAGTTAAAATGTATTATAAGCAATGCTACCATTTTGACGAAAAATTTTGTGTTATAACGTAGCACGGTTTGTCTTTTTCTAAAATTTTTTAAACACATGTGACGTTTTTGCTAACCATTTGCAAATGATAAATGATAAATGATAAATGATAAATGATAAATGATAAATGATAAATGATAAATGATAAATGATAAATGATAAATGATAAATGATAAATGATAAATGATAAATGATAAATGATAAATGATAAATGATAAATGATAAATGATAAATGATAAATGATAAATGATAAATGATAAATGATAAATGATAAATGATAAATGATAAATGATAAATGATAAATGATAAATGATAAATGATAAATGATAAATGATAAATGATAAATGATAAATGATAAATGATAAATGATAAATGATAAATGATAAATGATAAATGATAAATGATAAATGATAAATGATAAATGATAAATGATAAATGATAAATGATAAATGATAAATGATAAATGATAAATGATAAATGATAAATGATAAATGATAAATGATAAATGATAAATGATAAATGATAAATGATAAATGATAAATGATAAATGATAAATGATAAATGATAAATGATAAATGATAAATGATAAATGATAAATGATAAATGATAAATGATAAATGATAAATGATAAATGATAAATGATAAATGATAAATGATAAATGATAAATGATAAATGATAAATGATAAATGATAAATGATAAATGATAAATGATAAATGATAAATGATAAATGATAAATGATAAATGATAAATGATAAATGATAAATGATAAATGATAAATGATAAATGATAAATGATAAATGATAAATGATAAATGATAAATGATAAATGATAAATGATAAATGATAAATGATAAATGATAAATGATAAATGATAAATGATAAATGATAAATGATAAATGATAAATGATAAATGATAAATGATAAATGATAAATGATAAATGATAAATGATAAATGATAAATGATAAATGATAAATGATAAATGATAAATGATAAATGATAAATGATAAATGATAAATGATAAATGATAAATGATAAATGATAAATGATAAATGATAAATGATAAATGATAAATGATAAATGATAAATGATAAATGATAAATGATAAATGATAAATGATAAATGATAAATGATAAATGATAAATGATAAATGATAAATGATAAATGATGAATGATAAATGATAAATGATAAATGATAAATGATAAATGATAAATGATAAATGATAAATGATAAATGATAAATGATAAATGATAAATGATAAATGATAAATGATAAATGATCAATGATAAATGATAAATGATAAATGATAAATGATAAATGATAAATGATAAAAGATTTTTTTTTTTTTATTATTATTCATTTATTTGCAATCTATCTTAATCTAGACATTAAGCAAATTTGTTTATACAATACTTTAACTAACAGAGTCCGTTGTACCACTTAGTGTACAAAAGAACAAATTACTTAATTAACATTGTTTAGAGCTAGAAATTAAATCTAGATGGCAAGTCTAATACATGATGTCTCTTAAGTCTACGGATTGCTTGACTGTTATCTAACAAGTTATTGGCTAGCGTATTAGGATGATTGGATAGCTTTTCCAGATATGAGCAACTAAATCTACTAATTTCGTTTTTTACTTTTGGTATATTAAGATCCCTGTGAATGATGTTGTTCTTGAGATACCACGGAGCATTTGCAATGATTCTTAAAGTTTTTGATTGGTATCGCTGTAATATTTCAACATTGGAGTTGCATGCTGTACCCCACAATTGGATGCCGTAGGTCCACACAGGCTTTAAAATAACTTTATATAGTATGAGCTTATTTTCTAAGCTCAGTTTCGAGCGCGGGTTAAGAAGCCACCACATGTTTTTAGTTTTTAGTTTTAAGTGTTGGTGTTTTGCTTTGATGTGACTTTTCCATGTAAGTCTTTTGTCAAGGTGCATTCCAAGGTACTTAACAGTGCTACTTTTAGGTATGGTTGTTTGGTTGATTGTTACATTTGGACATTCAGCCCTCCTTGTTGTGAATGTGATATGTGTGGATTTAATCGAGTTGACCTTTATATTCCACTTTTTAAGCCAAATTTCTACTTGGTCTAAATGGTCTTGCACTATGTTGGTTGCTTGATCTGCTGATAATGCTGAGGCTAAGATAGCCGTATCATCAGCATAAGTTGCAACTGTTGTGTTTTCTGTTATCGGCATATCTGAGGTATATATTGTATAGAGAACTGGTCCCAGGACACTGCCCTGAGGTATACCAGCTTTTATTTCACATACTTGTGAGAGATCTTCTCGGACTTTGACATAGAAATGACGATGGTTTAAATATGATTTAAAAAAAAGGTAGTACGGAGACGGTAAAAGTTGTTTGATTTTGTACAATAATCCTTCATGCCATACTCGGTCAAAAGCTTGTTGTACATCGAGGAATACTCCACAGCAGTACAATTTTTTTTCTAACGCTGTACTTATAGCCTCTACAACACGATGAACTTGTTCAGGTGTCCCATGCTGGCTTCGGAACCCGAACTGATGATCTGGCAGTATTTGACGCGAGTGTAAAACTGGCAGCAATCGTTCTAAAAATATTCTCTCAAATATTTTAGAGAATGTTGCCAATAAGCTTATTGGTCTGTAAGATTTTATACAGTTTTCTGGCTTGCCCGGCTTAGCGATCATTATTATTTCAGCACACTTCCATTGTGTTGGAAAATAATTTAGACGCAGCATAGCATTATAAATATTTGCCAAGAAAATTACTCCTTTTTTAGGAAGATTCTTAACAACTTTAGCATTAATGCAGTCGTAGCCAGGGGATTTAATGTTGTTTAGTTTTTCAATTTCTTTAGTGATTTCAGTTGGTGATATATGACGAATAGGTAGATCCATCTGGCAAGGACAGTCAAGAAAATTAACAATGTCACTAGGATCAGTGTTAAATGAAAATGGTGTAAATGTTTCCTTTAAGTGATTTGCAAACGCTTCAGCTTGCTTACCGTCCGTCTTGCACCAATTTCCAAGCTCATCTTTAAATGGAACGCTTCTCTTTGTAGGGCGCTTTAAGTACTTTGTTGCTTTCCACAAACTGTGTTCATCATTTTTTGTAACATCTAAGTTTTGGAGGAAGTATTCGATGGAATTATTTTTCTCCTCTAAGAGTCGCAGAGTTAATTCCTTTTTCGCGCGATTAAAGTTGGTTTTATCGATAGGATTACGACTTGTTTTCCATATTCTTCTTAGACTTCGCTTCTTTTGTATTAAACTTCGAATTTCTCTGGATGACCTCAGTGAGTTACTATTAGCGGAAGAGTTATTTGATTCTCGCTGTGGTGGGTTTGCGTAGTAAGCAGCTTTATGTATTAGATTAGTGAAATATTCGACAGCGTCATCTATTTGACTTTCTTTTTTGAGACTCGTATTTAAATTTATATGAGAGCTAATCCATTGTTGAAATTGAAGTATATTAGTGGCTTTGGAAAAAAGAGTATATTTTTTTGACAATTTCTGGACTTCACCATTGAAGTTAAGCAAAATTGCTGAGTGGTCGGAGCTAAGATCATTAGTGTCCTCAATATTAAGTGCGCTAGATGAAATACCATTATATACCACAAAGTCCATCAGATCTGGAATTTTGTTTGGGTCAGTTGGCCAGTAGGTGGGCCTGCCAGTTGACAGGACTGAATAGTGGTTTTCTAATATACACTGATACAACTGTCTACCCTTAGGATTATTCAACCTAGAACCCCACCAACGATGCTTAGCGTTGTAATCTCCAGCGACAATGAATTTCTGCCCCATATTTCCAAAAAAGGCCTTGTATTCTTGTGAGCTAATTGCAAATCGTGGTGGAAAATATATTGCACAAATTGTTATAAAACTGTTTTCTGATTTGATTTGTATACTAGCTGCTTGCATTGAGGGTTTCCTTATTGGACTTAGTTCTTTATATTTAATTTGTGATTTTATCAACAAAGCAGATCCACCATGTGCTCTATCAGTTGGATGGTTAGCAGTTATGAGATCATAACCTCTTATTTTAAAGAACGATTTACTATTTAAATGAGTTTCGGAAATCATAAAAATATCAATAAAGTTAGAGTTAAGAAAATATTCCACCTCTAATTTGTGATTGGAAATACCATTCGCATTCCATATTGCCATTCGAAGATTTAATGACATAGTCTGGATATTAAGGTAGACATCATATTCATAAGCGTATTTATAAGCTCATTTTGCTTGTTGATCATTATTTCAATCTTTCTGAGATAGGAGCTTTCAATATTTTCTGTTGAAGCAGCTTTAGCTACGTTAGCGTATGACAGAGGATTTTCGAAGTTTTGATTGATTGAATTCATTCTAACGTTTTGATTTGTATTATTTCGGGAGTTTTCAAGAAACGGATTTGGTGGAAAAATTCTATTTTGATTAGAGTTGTTTCTTTTAGCAACAAGTTCCTGATACACGCGACAGCCCTTGTAATTGGCAGTGTGATTTTGCAGGCAATGCACACATCGCGGTGGTGCATCTTTCACTTTTTGACATTCTGTTGATGAATGATCCATACCGCACTTAACACAACGAAAAGGTTTTTTGCAGTATGCCTTTGTGTGACCAAATTGCTGACAACGATGACATTGAACTAGGTCGCTATATTTTCTCGGAGGCTCAACTTTAACTATAGCATTATTTAAATACCTAATATCGAAAGCTGCTTTATTGTTTACATTAGGCTCTAAATCAACGAAAAACATACATAAACTGACTTTTGTTATGCGGCTTTTCACATTTATTATGTTTCTAACACAATGACCTAATTCTTTTAATTCTTTTTTTATATCATCAATTGGAGTAGAATAATGCAAATTTTTAATAACTATTCTATAAGGTTTTTCTTGCTTAATTTGATAAGTATGAAACATTACATTACTACTTTCTAAGTAGCTTACTAGTTTTCTAAAACTTTCAACATTTTTAACCATAAGTTTAATCTGTCCACCTGTAGATGACTTATAAGAAAATTGATCTTTTGTTATTGTTTTTGCAACACTTGTTATCATTTTGCTTATGTTTGTTACGTTTGGTATGAATATGGGTGGTGGTTTTGGCTGATTAGTGTTTTCTTCTTCTTTTCTCTCCTCGTTGAATCCGTCATTAAACACATCTATGTCTTCATCTTCTAATTCGGAAAACCGGTTTTGGTTGGCGACAGCTTCGCAATTATTAGGTGTTCGCTTTCTAGCGAGTTCTGGCGATTCTAAATGTTTTCTTTTGACGGCATTGCTAGCGTAGACTGTCTGCCACCCAGCTGCGCTATCTTCGTCTCCCTCCGCGTCTTCACTCATGTTGAGTCAATGCAGTTATTCGTAAACACCGAATATTATTGCAATTGTTTTTGTTTTGGTTGTTTGTTTTTTTTTTTTTTTTTTTTTATTTGTATTGTTTTTGCTTCGATTTGTAACACGCGATTGCTTATATCACGCAGTGACACGACTTCACTCATTAAAGATCAGTTGGCTACTCCAAATGATAAAAGATAAATGATAAATGATAAATGATAAATGATAAATGATAAATGATAAATGATAAATGATAAATGATAAATGATAAATGATAAATGATAAATGATAAATGATAAATGATAAATGATAAATGATAAATGATAAATGATAAATGATAAATGATAAATGATAAATGATAAATGATAAATGATAAATGATAAATGATAAATGATAAATGATAAATGATAAATGATAAATGATAAATGATAAATGATAAATGATAAATGATAAATGATAAATGATAAATGATAAATGATAAATGATAAATGATAAATGATAAATGATAAATGATAAATGATAAATGATAAATGATAAATGATAAATGATAAATGATAAATGATAAATGATAAATGATAAATGATAAATGATAAATGATAAATGATAAATGATAAATGATAAATGATAAATGATAAATGATAAATGATAAATGATAAATGATAAATGATAAATGATAAATGATAAATGATAAATGATAAATGATAAATGATAAATGATAAATGATAAATGATAAATGATAAATGATAAATGATAAATGATAAATGATAAATGATAAATGATAAATGATAAATGATAAATGATAAATGATAAATGATAAATGATAAATGATAAATGATAAATGATAAATGATAAATGATAAATGATAAATGATAAATGATAAATGATAAATGATAAATGATAAATGATAAATGATAAATGATAAATGATAAATGATAAATGATAAATGATAAATGATAAATGATAAATGATAAATGATAAATGATAAATGATAAATGATAAATGATAAATGATAAATGATAAATGATAAATGATAAATGATAAATGATAAATGATAAATGATAAATGATAAATGATAAATGATAAATGATAAATGATAAATGATAAATGATAAATGATAAATGATAAATGATAAATGATAAATGATAAATGATAAATGATAAATGATAAATGATAAATGATAAATGATAAATGATAAATGATAAATGATAAATGATAAATGATAAATGATAAATGATAAATGATAAATGATAAATGATAAATGATAAATGATAAATGATAAATGATAAATGATAAATGATAAATGATAAATGATAAATGATAAATGATAAATGATAAATGATAAATGATAAATGATAAATGATAAATGATAAATGATAAATGATAAATGATAAATGATAAATGATAAATGATAAATGATAAATGATAAATGATAAATGATAAATGATAAATGATAAATGATAAATGATAAATGATAAATGATAAATGATAAATGATAAATGATAAATGATAAATGATAAATGATAAATGATAAATGATAAATGATAAATGATAAATGATAAATGATAAATGATAAATGATAAATGATAAATGATAAATGATAAATGATAAATGATAAATGATAAATGATAAATGATAAATGATAAATGATAAATGATAAATGATAAATGATAAATGATAAATGATAAATGATAAATGATAAATGATAAATGATAAATGATAAATGATAAATGATAAATGATAAATGATAAATGATAAATGATAAATGATAAATGATAAATGATAAATGATAAATGATAAATGATAAATGATAAATGATAAATGATAAATGATAAATGATAAATGATAAATGATAAATGATAAATGATAAATGATAAATGATAAATGATAAATGATAAATGATAAATGATAAATGATAAATGATAAATGATAAATGATAAATGATAAATGATAAATGATAAATGATAAATGATAAATGATAAATGATAAATGATAAATGATAAATGATAAATGATAAATGATAAATGATAAATGATAAATGATAAATGATAAATGATAAATGATAAATGATAAATGATAAATGATAAATGATAAATGATAAATGATAAATGATAAATGATAAATGATAAATGATAAATGATAAATGATAAATGATAAATGATAAATGATAAATGATAAATGATAAATGATAAATGATAAATGATAAATGATAAATGATAAATGATAAATGATAAATGATAAATGATAAATGATAAATGATAAATGATAAATGATAAATGATAAATGATAAATGATAAATGATAAATGATAAATGATAAATGATAAATGATAAATGATAAATGATAAATGATAAATGATAAATGATAAATGATAAATGATAAATGATAAATGATAAATGATAAATGATAAATGATAAATGATAAATGATAAATGATAAATGATAAATGATAAATGATAAATGATAAATGATAAATGATAAATGATAAATGATAAATGATAAATGATAAATGATAAATGATAAATGATAAATGATAAATGATAAATGATAAATGATAAATGATAAATGATAAATGATAAATGATAAATGATAAATGATAAATGATAAATGATAAATGATAAATGATAAATGATAAATGATAAATGATAAATGATAAATGATAAATGATAAATGATAAATGATAAATGATAAATGATAAATGATAAATGATAAATGATAAATGATAAATGATAAATGATAAATGATAAATGATAAATGATAAATGATAAATGATAAATGATAAATGATAAATGATAAATGATAAATGATAAATGATAAATGATAAATGATAAATGATAAATGATAAATGATAAATGATAAATGATAAATGATAAATGATAAATGATAAATGATAAATGATAAATGATAAATGATAAATGATAAATGATAAATGATAAATGATAAATGATAAATGATAAATGATAAATGATAAATGATAAATGATAAATGATAAATGATAAATGATAAATGATAAATGATAAATGATAAATGATAAATGATAAATGATAAATGATAAATGATAAATGATAAATGATAAATGATAAATGATAAATGATAAATGATAAATGATAAATGATAAATGATAAATGATAAATGATAAATGATAAATGATAAATGATAAATGATAAATGATAAATGATAAATGATAAATGATAAATGATAAATGATAAATGATAAATGATAAATGATAAATGATAAATGATAAATGATAAATGATAAATGATAAATGATAAATGATAAATGATAAATGATAAATGATAAATGATAAATGATAAATGATAAATGATAAATGATAAATGATAAATGATAAATGATAAATGATAAATGATAAATGATAAATGATAAATGATAAATGATAAATGATAAATGATAAATGATAAATGATAAATGATAAATGATAAATGATAAATGATAAATGATAAATGATAAATGATAAATGATAAATGATAAATGATAAATGATAAATGATAAATGATAAATGATAAATGATAAATGATAAATGATAAATGATAAATGATAAATGATAAATGATAAATGATAAATGATAAATGATAAATGATAAATGATAAATGATAAATGATAAATGATAAATGATAAATGATAAATGATAAATGATAAATGATAAATGATAAATGATAAATGATAAATGATAAATGATAAATGATAAATGATAAATGATAAATGATAAATGATAAATGATAAATGATAAATGATAAATGATAAATGATAAATGATAAATGATAAATGATAAATGATAAATGATAAATGATAAATGATAAATGATAAATGATAAATGATAAATGATAAATGATAAATGATAAATGATAAATGATAAATGATAAATGATAAATGATAAATGATAAATGATAAATGATAAATGATAAATGATAAATGATAAATGATAAATGATAAATGATAAATGATAAATGATAAATGATAAATGATAAATGATAAATGATAAATGATAAATGATAAATGATAAATGATAAATGATAAATGATAAATGATAAATGATAAATGATAAATGATAAATGATAAATGATAAATGATAAATGATAAATGATAAATGATAAATGATAAATGATAAATGATAAATGATAAATGATAAATGATAAATGATAAATGATAAATGATAAATGATAAATGATAAATGATAAATGATAAATGATAAATGATAAATGATAAATGATAAATGATAAATGATAAATGATAAATGATAAATGATAAATGATAAATGATAAATGATAAATGATAAATGATAAATGATAAATGATAAATGATAAATGATAAATGATAAATGATAAATGATAAATGATAAATGATAAATGATAAATGATAAATGATAAATGATAAATGATAAATGATAAATGATAAATGATAAATGATAAATGATAAATGATAAATGATAAATGATAAATGATAAATGATAAATGATAAATGATAAATGATAAATGATAAATGATAAATGATAAATGATAAATGATAAATGATAAATGATAAATGATAAATGATAAATGATAAATGATAAATGATAAATGATAAATGATAAATGATAAATGATAAATGATAAATGATAAATGATAAATGATAAATGATAAATGATAAATGATAAATGATAAATGATAAATGATAAATGATAAATGATAAATGATAAATGATAAATGATAAATGATAAATGATAAATGATAAATGATAAATGATAAATGATAAATGATAAATGATAAATGATAAATGATAAATGATAAATGATAAATGATAAATGATAAATGATAAATGATAAATGATAAATGATAAATGATAAATGATAAATGATAAATGATAAATGATAAATGATAAATGATAAATGATAAATGATAAATGATAAATGATAAATGATAAATGATAAATGATAAATGATAAATGATAAATGATAAATGATAAATGATAAATGATAAATGATAAATGATAAATGATAAATGATAAATGATAAATGATAAATGATAAATGATAAATGATAAATGATAAATGATAAATGATAAATGATAAATGATAAATGATAAATGATAAATGATAAATGATAAATGATAAATGATAAATGATAAATGATAAATGATAAATGATAAATGATAAATGATAAATGATAAATGATAAATGATAAATGATAAATGATAAATGATAAATGATAAATGATAAATGATAAATGATAAATGATAAATGATAAATGATAAATGATAAATGATAAATGATAAATGATAAATGATAAATGATAAATGATAAATGATAAATGATAAATGATAAATGATAAATGATAAATGATAAATGATAAATGATAAATGATAAATGATAAATGATAAATGATAAATGATAAATGAT
Organism: Tetanocera ferruginea; assembly: GCA_958299015.1. Taxonomy (NCBI): domain Eukaryota; kingdom Metazoa; phylum Arthropoda; class Insecta; order Diptera; family Sciomyzidae; genus Tetanocera; species Tetanocera ferruginea. The sequence goes on along the minus strand of CATQJF010000043.1, from coordinate 11,606 downwards.
AAATGATAAATGATAAATGATAAATGATAAATGATAAATGATAAATGATAAATGATAAATGATAAATGATAAATGATAAATGATAAATGATAAATGATAAATGATAAATGATAAATGATAAATGATAAATGATAAATGATAAATGATAAATGATAAATGATAAATGATAAATGATAAATGATAAATGATAAATGATAAATGATAAATGATAAATGATAAATGATAAATGATAAATGATAAATGATAAATGATAAATGATAAATGATAAATGATAAATGATAAATGATAAATGATAAATGATAAATGATAAATGATAAATGATAAATGATAAATGATAAATGATAAATGATAAATGATAAATGATAAATGATAAATGATAAATGATAAATGATAAATGATAAATGATAAATGATAAATGATAAATGATAAATGATAAATGATAAATGATAAATGATAAATGATAAATGATAAATGATAAATGATAAATGATAAATGATAAATGATAAATGATAAATGATAAATGATAAATGATAAATGATAAATGATAAATGATAAATGATAAATGATAAATGATAAATGATAAATGATAAATGATAAATGATAAATGATAAATGATAAATGATAAATGATAAATGATAAATGATAAATGATAAATGATAAATGATAAATGATAAATGATAAATGATAAATGATAAATGATAAATGATAAATGATAAATGATAAATGATAAATGATAAATGATAAATGATAAATGATAAATGATAAATGATAAATGATAAATGATAAATGATAAATGATAAATGATAAATGATAAATGATAAATGATAAATGATAAATGATAAATGATAAATGATAAATGATAAATGATAAATGATAAATGATAAATGATAAATGATAAATGATAAATGATAAATGATAAATGATAAATGATAAATGATAAATGATAAATGATAAATGATAAATGATAAATGATAAATGATAAATGATAAATGATAAATGATAAATGATAAATGATAAATGATAAATGATAAATGATAAATGATAAATGATAAATGATAAATGATAAATGATAAATGATAAATGATAAATGATAAATGATAAATGATAAATGATAAATGATAAATGATAAATGATAAATGATAAATGATAAATGATAAATGATAAATGATAAATGATAAATGATAAATGATAAATGATAAATGATAAATGATAAATGATAAATGATAAATGATAAATGATAAATGATAAATGATAAATGATAAATGATAAATGATAAATGATAAATGATAAATGATAAATGATAAATGATAAATGATAAATGATAAATGATAAATGATAAATGATAAATGATAAATGATAAATGATAAATGATAAATGATAAATGATAAATGATAAATGATAAATGATAAATGATAAATGATAAATGATAAATGATAAATGATAAATGATAAATGATAAATGATAAATGATAAATGATAAATGATAAATGATAAATGATAAATGATAAATGATAAATGATAAATGATAAATGATAAATGATAAATGATAAATGATAAATGATAAATGATAAATGATAAATGATAAATGATAAATGATAAATGATAAATGATAAATGATAAATGATAAATGATAAATGATAAATGATAAATGATAAATGATAAATGATAAATGATAAATGATAAATGATAAATGATAAATGATAAATGATAAATGATAAATGATAAATGATAAATGATAAATGATAAATGATAAATGATAAATGATAAATGATAAATGATAAATGATAAATGATAAATGATAAATGATAAATGATAAATGATAAATGATAAATGATAAATGATAAATGATAAATGATAAATGATAAATGATAAATGATAAATGATAAATGATAAATGATAAATGATAAATGATAAATGATAAATGATAAATGATAAATGATAAATGATAAATGATAAATGATAAATGATAAATGATAAATGATAAATGATAAATGATAAATGATAAATGATAAATGATAAATGATAAATGATAAATGATAAATGATAAATGATAAATGATAAATGATAAATGATAAATGATAAATGATAAATGATAAATGATAACTGATAAATGATAAATGATAAATGATAAATGATAAATGATAAATGATAAATGATAAATGATAAATGATAAATGATAAATGATAAATGATAAATGATAAATGATAAATGATAAATGATAAATGATAAATGATAAATGATAAATGATAAATGATAAATGATAAATGATAAATGATAAATGATAAATGATAAATGATAAATGATAAATGATAAATGATAAATGATAAATGATAAATGATAAATGATAAATGATAAATGATAAATGATAAATGATAAATGATAAATGATAAATGATAAATGATAAATGATAAATGATAAATGATAAATGATAAATGATAAATGATAAATGATAAATGATAAATGATAAATGATAAATGATAAATGATAAATGATAAATGATAAATGATAAATGATAAATGATAAATGATAAATGATAAATGATAAATGATAAATGATAAATGATAAATGATAAATGATAAATGATAAATGATAAATGATAAATGATAAATGATAAATGATAAATGATAAATGATAAATGATAAATGATAAATGATAAATGATAAATGATAAATGATAAATGATAAATGATAAATGATAAATGATAAATGATAAATGATAAATGATAAATGATAAATGATAAATGATAAATGATAAATGATAAATGATAAATGATAAATGATAAATGATAAATGATAAATGATAAATGATAAATGATAAATGATAAATGATAAATGATAAATGATAAATGATAAATGATAAATGATAAATGATAAATGATAAATGATAAATGATAAATGATAAATGATAAATGATAAATGATAAATGATAAATGATAAATGATAAATGATAAATGATAAATGATAAATGATAAATGATAAATGATAAATGATAAATGATAAATGATAAATGATAAATGATAAATGATAAATGATAAATGATAAATGATAAATGATAAATGATAAATGATAAATGATAAATGATAAATGATAAATCATAAATGATAAATGCTAAATGATAAATGCTAAATGATAAATGATAAATGATAAATGATAAATGATAAATGCTAAATGCTAAATGATAAATGCTAAATGCTAAATGCTAAATGCTAAATGCTAAATGCTAAATGCTAAATGCTAAATGCTAAATACTAAATGCTAAATGCTAAATGCTAAATGCTAAATGCTAAATGCTAAATGCTAAATGCTAAATGCTAAATGCTAAATGCTAAATGCTAAATGCTAAATGCTAAATGCTAAATGCTAAATGCTAAATGCTAAATGCTAAATGCTAAATGCTAAATGCTAAATGCTAAATGCTAAATGCTAAATGCTAAATGCTAAATGCTAAATGCTAAATGCTAAATGCTAAATGCTAAATGCTAAATGCTAAATGCTAAATGCTAAATGCTAAATGCTAAATGCTAAATGCTAAATGCAAAATGCTAAATGCTAAATGCTAAATGCTAAATGCTAAATGCTAAATGCTAAATGCTAAATGCTTAATGCTAAATGATTAATGCTAAATGCTAACTGCTAAATGCTAAATGCTAAATGCTAAATGCTAAATATGATAAATGATAAATGATAAATGATAAATGATAAATGATAAATGATAAATGATAAATGATAAATGATAAATGATAAATGATAAATGATAAATGATAAATGATAAATGATAAATGATAAATGATAAATGATAAATGATAAATGATAAATGATAAATGATAAATGATAAATGATAAATGATAAATGATAAATGATAAATGATAAATGATAAATGATAAATGATAAATGATAAATGATAAATGATAAATGATAAATGATAAATGAAAAATGATAAATGATAAATGATAAATGATAAATGATAAATGATAAATGATAAATGATAAATGATAAATGATAAATGATAAATGATAAATGATAAATGATAAATGATAAATGATAAATGATAAATGATAAATGATAAATGATAAATGATAAATGATAAATGATAAATGATAAATGATAAATGATAAATGATAAATGATAAATGATAAATGATAAATGATAAATGATAAATGATAAATGATAAATGATAAATGATAAATGATAAATGATAAATGATAAATGATAAATGATAAATGATAAATGATAAATGATAAATGATAAATGATAAATGATAAATGATAAATGATAAATGATAAATGATAAATGATAAATGATAAATGATAAATGATAAATGATAAATGATAAATGATAAATGATAAATGATAAATGATAAATGATAAATGATAAATGATAAATGATAAATGATAAATGATAAATGATAAATGATAAATGATAAATGATAAATGATAAATGATAAATGATAAATGATAAATGATAAATGATAAATGATAAATGATAAATGATAAATGATAAATGATAAATGATAAATGATAAATGATAAATGATAAATGATAAATGATAAATGATAAATGATAAATGATAAATGATAAATGATAAATGATAAATGATAAATGATAAATGATAAATGATAAATGATAAATGATAAATGATAAATGATAAATGATAAATGATAAATGATAAATGATAAATGATAAATGATAAATGATAAATGATAAATGATAAATGATAAATGATAAATGATAAATGATAAATGATAAATGATAAATGATAAATGATAAATGATAAATCATAAATGATAAATGCTAAATGCTAAATGCTAAATGCTAAATGCTAAATGCTAAATGCTAAATGCTAAATGCTAAATGCTAAATGCTAAATGCTAAATGCTAAATGCTAAATGCTAAATGCTAAATGCTAAATGCTAAATGCTAAATGCTAAATGCTAAATGCTAAATGCTAAATGCTAAATGCTAAATGCTAAATGCTAAATGCTAAATGCTAAATGCTAAATGCTAAATGCTAAATGCTAAATGCTAAATGCTAAATGCTAAATGCTAAATGCTAAATGCTAAATGCTAAATGCTAAATGCTAAATGCTAAATGCTAAATGCTAAATGCTAAATGCTAAATGCTAAATGCTAAATGCTAAATGCTAAATGCTAAATGCTAAATGCTAAATGCTAAATGCTAAATGCTAAATGCTAAATGCTAAATGCTAAATGCTAAATGCTAAATGCAAAATGCTAAATGCTAAATGCTAAATGCTAAATGCTAAATGCTAAATGCTAAATGCTAAATGCTAAATGCTTAATGCTAAATGATTAATGCTAAATGCTAACTGCTAAATGCTAAATGCTAAATGCTAAATGCTAAATGCTAAATATGATAAATGATAAATGATAAATGATAAATGATAAATGATAAATGATAAATGATAAATGATAAATGATAAATGATAAATGATAAATGATAAATGATAAATGATAAATGATAAATGATAAATGATAAATGATAAATGATAAATGATAAATGATAAATGATAAATGATAAATGATAAATGATAAATGATAAATGATAAATGATAAATGATAAATGATAAATGATAAATGATAAATGATAAATGATAAATGATAAATGATAAATGATAAATGATAAATGATAAATGATAAATGATAAATGATAAATGATAAATGATAAATGATAAATGATAAATGATAAATGATAAATGATAAATGATAAATGATAAATGATAAATGATAAATGATAAATGATAAATGATAAATGATAAATGATAAATGATAAATGATAAATGATAAATGATAAATGATAAATGATAAATGATAAATGATAAATGATAAATGATAAATGATAAATGATAAATGATAAATGATAAATGATAAATGATAAATGATAAATGATAAATGATAAATGATAAATGATAAATGATAAATGATAAATGATAAATGATAAATGATAAATGATAAATGATAAATGATAAATGATAAATGATAAATGATAAATGATAAATGATAAATGATAAATGATAAATGATAAATGATAAATGATAAATGATAAATGATAAATGATAAATGATAAATGATAAATGATAAATGATAAATGATAAATGATAAATGATAAATGATAAATGATAAATGATAAATGATAAATGATAAATGATAAATGATAAATGATAAATGATAAATGATAAATGATAAATGATAAATGATAAATGATAAATGATAAATGATAAATGATAAATGATAAATGATAAATGATAAATGATAAATGATAAATGATAAATGATAAATGATAAATGATAAATGATAAATGATAAATGATAAATGATAAATGATAAATGATAAATGATAAATGATAAATGATAAATGATAAATGATAAATGATAAATGATAAATGATAAATGATAAATGATAAATGATAAATGATAAATGATAAATGATAAATGATAAATGATAAATGATAAATGATAAATGATAAATGATAAATGATAAATGATAAATGATAAATGATAAATGATAAATGATAAATGATAAATGATAAATGATAAATGATAAATGATAAATGATAAATGATAAATGATAAATGATAAATGATAAATGATAAATGATAAATGATAAATGATAAATGATAAATGATAAATGATAAATGATAAATGATAAATGATAAATGATAAATGATAAATGATAAATGATAAATGATAAATGATAAATGATAAATGATAAATGATAAATGATAAATGATAAATGATAAATGATAAATGATAAATGATAAATGATAAATGATAAATGATAAATGATAAATGATAAATGATAAATGATAAATGATAAATGATAAATGATAAATGATAAATGATAAATGATAAATGATAAATGATAAATGATAAATGATAAATGATAAATGATAAATGATAAATGATAAATGATAAATGATAAATGATAAATGATAAATGATAAATGATAAATGATAAATGATAAATGATAAATGATAAATGATAAATGATAAATGATAAATGATAAATGATAAATGATAAATGATAAATGATAAATGATAAATGATAAATGATAAATGATAAATGATAAATGATAAATGATAAATGATAAATGATAAATGATAAATAAATGATAAATGATAAATGATAAATGATAAATGATAAATGATAAATGATAAATGATAAATGATAAATGATAAATGATAAATGATAAATGATAAATGATAAATGATAAATGATAAATGATAAATGATAAATGATAAATGATAAATGATAAATGATAAATGATAAATGATAAATGATAAATGATAAATGATAAATGATAAATGATAAATGATAAATGATAAATGATAAATGATAAATGATAAATGATAAATGATAAATGATAAATGATAAATGATAAATGATAAATGATAAATGATAAATGATAAATGATAAATGATAAATGATAAATGATAAATGATAAATGATAAATGATAAATGATAAATGATAAATGATAAATGATAAATGATAAATGATAAATGATAAATGATAAATGATAAATGATAAATGATAAATGATAAATGATAAATGATAAATGATAAATGATAAATGATAAATGATAAATGATAAATGATAAATGATAAATGATAAATGATAAATGATAAATGATAAATGATAAATGATAAATGATAAATGATAAATGATAAATGATAAATGATAAATGATAAATGATAAATGATAAATGATAAATGATAAATGATAAATGATAAATGATAAATGATAAATGATAAATGATAAATGATAAATGATAAATGATAAATGATAAATGATAAATGATAAATGATAAATGATAAATGATAAATGATAAATGATAAATGATAAATGATAAATGATAAATGATAAATGATAAATGATAAATGATAAATGATAAATGATAAATGATAAATGATAAATGATAAATGATAAATGATAAATGATAAATGATAAATGATAAATGATAAATGATAAATGATAAATGATAAATGATAAATGATAAATGATAAATGATAAATGATAAATGATAAATGATAAATGATAAATGATAAATGATAAATGATAAATGATAAATGATAAATGATAAATGATAAATGATAAATGATAAATGATAAATGATAAATGATAAATGATAAATGATAAATGATAAATGATAAATGATAAATGATAAATGATAAATGATAAATGATAAATGATAAATGATAAATGATAAATGATAAATGATAAATGATAAATGATAAATGATAAATGATAAATGATAAATGATAAATGATAAATGATAAATGATAAATGATAAATGATAAATGATAAATGATAAATGATAAATGATAAATGATAAATGATAAATGATAAATGATAAATGATAAATGATAAATGATAAATGATAAATGATAAATGATAAATGATAAATGATAAATGATAAATGATAAATGATAAATGATAAATGATAAATGATAAATGATAAATGATAAATGATAAATGATAAATGATAAATGATAAATGATAAATGATAAATGATAAATGATAAATGATAAATGATAAATGATAAATGATAAATGATAAATGATAAATGATAAATGATAAATGATAAATGATAAATGATAAATGATAAATGATAAATGATAAATGATAAATGATAAATGATAAATGATAAATGATAAATGATAAATGATAAATGATAAATGATAAATGATAAATGATAAATGATAAATGATAAATGATAAATGATAAATGATAAATGATAAATGATAAATGATAAATGATAAATGATAAATGATAAATGATAAATGATAAATGATAAATGATAAATGATAAATGATAAATGATAAATGATAAATGATAAATGATAAATGATAAATGATAAATGATAAATGATAAATGATAAATGATAAATGATAAATGATAAATGATAAATGATAAATGATAAATGATAAATGATAAATGATAAATGATAAATGATAAATGATAAATGATAAATGATAAATGATAAATGATAAATGATAAATGATAAATGATAAATGATAAATGATAAATGATAAATGATAAATGATAAATGATAAATGATAAATGATAAATGATAAATGATAAATGATAAATGATAAATGATAAATGATAAATGATAAATGATAAATGATAAATGATAAATGATAAATGATAAATGATAAATGATAAATGATAAATGATAAATGATAAATGATAAATGATAAATGATAAATGATAAATGATAAATGATAAATGATAAATGATAAATGATAAATGATAAATGATAAATGATAAATGATAAATGATAAATGATAAATGATAAATGATAAATGATAAATGATAAATGATAAATGATAAATGATAAATGATAAATGATAAATGATAAATGATAAATGATAAATGATAAATGATAAATGATAAATGATAAATGATAAATGATAAATGATAAATGATAAATGATAAATGATAAATGATAAATGATAAATGATAAATGATAAATGATAAATGATAAATGATAAATGATAAATGATAAATGATAAATGATAAATGATAAATGATAAATGATAAATGATAAATGATAAATGATAAATGATAAATGATAAATGATAAATGATAAATGATAAATGATAAATGATAAATGATAAATGATAAATGATAAATGATAAATGATAAATGATAAATGATAAATGATAAATGATAAATGATAAATGATAAATGATAAATGATAAATGATAAATGATAAATGATAAATGATAAATGATAAATGATAAATGATAAATGATAAATGATAAATGATAAATGATAAATGATAAATGATAAATGATAAATGATAAATGATAAATGATAAATGATAAATGATAAATGATAAATGATAAATGATAAATGATAAATGATAAATGATAAATGATAAATGATAAATGATAAATGATAAATGATAAATGATAAATGATAAATGATAAATGATAAATGATAAATGATAAATGATAAATGATAAATGATAAATGATAAATGATAAATGATAAATGATAAATGATAAATGATAAATGATAAATGATAAATGATAAATGATAAATGATAAATGATAAATGATAAATGATAAATGATAAATGATAAATGATAAATGATAAATGATAAATGATAAATGATAAATGATAAATGATAAATGATAAATGATAAATGATAAATGATAAATGATAAATGATAAATGATAAATGATAAATGATAAATGATAAATGATAAATGATAAATGATAAATGATAAATGATAAATGATAAATGATAAATGATACATGATAAATGATAAATGATAAATGATAAATGATAAATGATAAATGATAAATGATAAATGATAAATGATAAATGATAAATGATAAATGATAAATGATAAATGATAAATGATAAATGATAAATGATAAATGATAAATGATAAATGATAAATGATAAATGATAAATGATAAATGATAAATGATAAATGATAAATGATAAATGATAAATGATAAATGATAAATGATAAATGATAAATGATAAATGATAAATGATAAATGATAAATGATAAATGATAAATGATAAATGATAAATGATAAATGATAAATGATAAATGATAAATGATAAATGATAAATGATAAATGATATATGATAAATGATAAATGATAAATGATAAATGATAAATGATAAATGATAAATGATAAATGATAAATGATAAATGATAAATGATAAATGATAAATGATAAATGATAAATGATAAATGATAAATGATAAATGCTAAATGCTAAATGCTAAATGCTAAATGCTAAATGCTAAATGCTACATGCTTAATGCTAAATGCTAAATGCTAAATGCTAAATGCTAAATTTTAAATGCTAAATGCTAAATGCTAAATGCTAAATGCTTAATGCTAAATGCTAAATGCTAAATGCTTAATGTTAAATGCTAAATGCTAAATGCTAAATGCTAAATGCTAAATGATAAATGCTAAATGATAAATGCTAAATGCTAAATGCTAAATGATAAATGATAAATGCTAAATGCTAAATGCTAAATGCTAAATGCTAAATGCTAAATGCTAAATGCTAAATGCTAAATGCTAAATGCTAAATGCTAAATGCTAAATGCTAAATGCTAAATGCTAAATGCTAAATGCTAAATGCTAAATGCTAAATGCTAAATGCTAAATGCTAAATGCTAAATGCTAAATGCTAAATGCTAAATGCTAAAGGCTAAAGCTAAATGCTCTATGCTAAATGCTAAATGCTAAATGCTAAATGCTAAATGCTAAATGCTAAATGCTTAATGCTAAATGCTAAATGCTAAATGCTAAATGATAAATGATAAATTATAAATGATAAATGCTAAATGCTAAATGCTAAATGCTAAATGCTAAATGCTAAATGCTAAATGCTAAATGCTAAATGCTAAATGCTAAATGCTAAATGCTAAATGCTAAATGCTAAATGCTAAATGCTAAATGCTAAATGCTAAATGCTAAATGCTAAATGCTTAATGCTTAATGCTCAATGCTAAATGCTAAATGCTAAATGCTTAATGCTAAATGCTTAATGCTAAATGCTAAATGCTAACTGCTAAATGCTAAATGCTTAATGCTAAATGCTTAATGCT